>SDEE01000711.1:8682-24653 GCA_004126415.1 Candolleomyces aberdarensis
TAGYTWCAWKAGCAATGTCAAGAGTWRTKYGAATAGAGCTSGRATACANCTCAGAGGTANACCKTTKCAAGCNTCAATGCTAGCTCCCTGNTNNNTGNNNGGGTATCATCAGACTCCATCGGAGGCGAGCGCTGGCCGCGTTGTTCGTCCGGTTCCAGCGTTGTGATCTCCTACCGGGCCTTGGTCATCCTTGTCTCCCTCTAATAAAGTGGTCTCATTCGAGGCCATTGTCATAGGGTATAAGGCCAGGCACCAGGTTCAGCAATGTAGTCTATGCAAGATATTCCACAATTCAAGCTGACTTAGYCCTCCATGAACCGCACTGAATTACACACACCTGAAGCCATGCTCGCTTAAATATCAAAATTAGGCTGCCAGAAATCAATGACCATAAGCAACATGTACAATTGCAAGGTCAGTTATTRCACCYAGTATCAGSACTYCAACGATATTACAGACAGYCAGCRTTCTTCGAGGTGTAAGATATATGAATGTCCTTGCACTGTGCCATTGRCAAAACAAGAGGACGTAAWCTTGAASWGARACGAGGTAMYCTKSRMCTSARANGATATATYCTRSGCYKMRGASRSYAWGTATATATTCTAGSCTKMKKCTYAGYAKGTSMAGATGTMGSCTTCWWCKYCTYCTTAGCAGGTGAGGGCGGCTTCAACNGCCTCCTTGATTGTCTTCTCAAGNTACGACTTYAGGCMTRGMCRAAWCCTCCAGCTGCCTCTGCANCCCCATCGCCTTAGCCMAAAWCATCTGCGTACCCTTGGGCTCCTTCCYTCTAACCTCCGACRWSTTGACRCKMTCGRCWTCMTKCKTYWKCSATGNKANCGCCGGTCGAAGGTCNCGCAGAGGTCACGTCATCGCCTGTTGCTTTGTGCNNAGGTCGAGGAGGGNNGTGTGAAGATGGAACTGAGGTGTTTCTCAATCTAAGCCACCTCTTCGGTTGGACGAGGACTCCACCCAGCAACGGCCATGACGCAGGAGATGGCTAGCATTAAAGAGTGGTCCCATCCAGTCGTGGAGAATGGAAGGTGGGTTTTCGTAAGTGAGCGCCAGCGACTGGCGACGGCTTGGTCCTCTGCAATTTGCCGAGTGATTCGTACCGTGGGTGACTTGGAGCTAGATTGACTTACCATGATCATGAATGCTATCATATAGTTCAGATATAAACCTATCGTAGTCGAGTTGCTTCGATATACCGGGTTTGCTGCTGGACTCTTTCGGCCGGACCTCTTCCACCTCACTTGCTGACTCGTTGTCGACCCTTTGCTAGGAAGTCCATCCGCACCCAAAATTGCCACACCAATTTGTTAGAGTAGTCTGCATGGCGATTCGCACCGAAAGTGGATTACTCTCCTCCTTGGGATTGTTCGTCGACTCATGGGCTAACGTACTGGCCAGCCTCTCGCCCGAAGTACCCCTTGCGGTCTCATACGTCGACTGGATCGCCGCCTGCCTGTGTTCCTGCCTATCCTCATCGGGATCAATAACCTCGTAAATGAGCACCTCCCCAAGGAACGCACCCATCTAGTTTCTCTCCTCGTTCAGAGTGTCGACTTTCTCAACGAAGTCTGTGACAGAGAGAGTATCGGCCTCGGCCAAAAACATCTGCATACCCTTGGGCTCCTTCCCTCTAACCTCCGACAACTTGACACGCTCGACTTCCTTCTTTAGCATGGCGATCTCTGCTCTGGCCATCTCGGGGTGGCTCTACGAGTCTACTAACAGATTATTTCTGTTGTTTATCCTTTATTTATGGTTGTTATTTACGATTGCTTGTACACCTACACGGATAAGATAATTTGATCTCTGTATCAAGAGCTTGGCCTGATCCCGAGAACACTGACGCTGACGATGATCGATGACCTTCCGTGCTATTGCCTCTTGCGCTTACTAACACGGCTGTCGTTTTTCGATTGTCACACCAAGGGCCGTATCGTCTGCCCGCAATTTGACCAGCCACTTCTAGACTGGTATTCCTTGTATGACCCCCCAGGTCTCGATCATCTCACAAAGCCTCCCGTTTGTGTAAGTGTGGCGCAATGGGCGACGGGCGTTTAAATGCCACGTACATAAACCTTTCTGAACGGGCCGCTTTCCGGCAACCCTTATCCGCATCCAAATCCGCAGTCTCCCTTTTGGCCAATACTAAGAGATCATGAATCCTGGTGAGTGTACTCCAGCGTTCACATGCCTACCGTGCTCAGCTCAAATCGCGGAATCTCTTACACAGGCCACGATGCTGAACCAGGAGCCGGGCCTCGTGTTGGTGACAGTCTGTCTGATAGCGCGACTATAGCTGGTCTCAGACGCAGCCTGAGAGAGGCAGAACACAATCTAAGACTATGGAAAGAGCAAGCGGAAGAGGCCCGGACGGAGTCCATACAATGCAAGAGTAATGTCAAAGTTCTTCAAGAAGAACTGGAGTCCACTCAGCAGGTGCTCACTCTACTTCAAGATCAGTATAGGCAGCAAGGGGAGTTGGTTAGCGTGCAGAAAAAGGAAATCGGTGAGTTAAGGGACGGTTTCATCGATCTGGACAGATGGAATCTAATCAGCGCAGAGACCAAGACCAAGCTGTTGAACGATTGTCAGAAGGCACTCACTCAAGTTACCGTTCTCATTGAACAGAATTTGACGGACGTAGAACGCAAATATGAGTTGGCCTTGAAGATAGCTAAAGACTTCCGAACCAAATGTACATCAGAAGAGCCCATCGTCGAAAAAGCTGTACGCCATTCACCCAGGAAACCGACCATGAATGAATCTTCACACCTGGGATCCGCTCGCAATTCTCAATCGACGAGGACGACTGCCACATCATCCACCAAGCACTTTGATAGCGCGAAGATGAAGCCAGGAATTCAGGGTGTGGGCGGAGAAAGAGTTGGGGAGGAACAGGTCGAGGATAAGGGAAAGAGGAGGAGCAATCATAGTGCATTTCGCCTGAGCTCTTTGCTATGACACCTCGTCGCTGACCCCTTGTGCTTTCTAGAAGAAAAGCCTTTCCCCACACCTCCACAGGAGACAATCGATCGGTCATCAGCGAGTACGCCGTCCAGCCACCCTTCATGGTACGAAGAAACTCACCGCGGCGATTGCGACAGGCACCCGGAATCGTTCCAACAGCCCGATTAGACGCAAGCCAATACCTCCAGAATCGTCCTCTCAGTTCCAAAAACGTGAGTAACATTGCCCATATTGCATGAGAATAGAGTGCGATACAGACTGATTCCAGCCCATCATCCTCTTGTCGTAGACCCGAAGGATACGAGTACGGGTTTTTTCGCCGGCTCTTCTGATTCAGAAGGTGAGAGGCCAGGGCTGGCTTTTGCTTAATGCGGCACTGACATCTGGTTGTGTAGATGACGAGGAACTGTATTCACCTCTGGATGATATAGAAGAAGTCGAGGTGATCGAGAGACCGGGCAACCGTTCGACATTGCTTACCCCTCCTTCTAAACATCGTCACCTAGCCGCGGAAAAAGTCAAAGCACTCAATATGGAACGTGAGTTGATATCTTTCCGTTATTATGCACCTCATAATTGACCCAGGTAGTCGCAGCCGCAGTCGCAGAAACTTTCGGGGGTGCCACGAAGAGCGATGAAGACAAAGAGAGAATCGAACGTGACTTCGCCATGGCCAGGCAATTGGACCATCAACTCAATTCTCGCAAGAGCGAAGAGAGATCCATGCCGGGCGAATACAAAGCTAAGGGCGCTTCTCATCACCGTTCCTCCGTTCGTTCAGTCGCCACCAGCTTATGGAACCGTCGACAAAAAGGTTGATACTATATATTCAGATTGTATTTCATACTTCGAAATGCATTGCTTACGAGGCTTTGAGCTTGGATAAGGAACTTGATAGCGCATTGCGACAGCAGGCCGGTACAAGCTTATCTATTAAATGCATGGTCAACGTCAAATATTTTCAGAATTTAACGATATCCTTGCAACACCGTGTATTGAGAAGTCCAATACATTAGAAGCGCAAGGCTAGGTCATATGTTCCACTCCTAAACCTGTAGAAGGGTGTACGCTAATCAAGGAGGTTGGCGTTGAATATTTGAATCCTGATCGGAAGATGGCTGTCAAGAGGCATACCGCAATCGCAGCCCCACCGTAGATGAGTCATTTAGACGGGCTCCCATTGCCTTTTAGGCTCTTTGAACCACAATGGTGAGAGACTTGGTATATGTCCAAGCTCTTGAGCGTCCACTTGGCATCTACTGAAGGCATTGGGCAATGTGACGCCACAAGGGAACTATTGAGCGAAAAAGCGGAAGCCTCCGAGTCGTACAGCCGTAAGCCTACCGCCAGTACGCGTGCCAAATCAGCACACTTGGTCCGTTTAAACCTGGTTTGGGCCGTTGGCAAGCAACCTCAAATCGGATTTAACCTAATGAAGTTGTTCATACTCGGATGTTGTGATAGAGTGGCAGCCGAAGGCTCTGATCCCATTAGCCTGGTACCTTATCCCCTACATATATCCTCTTCGTCCCTTTGCCTTGGTCTTTGCGGGGCTGTTGAGCGTCCTTCGAGTCCAACCGGCGGGTGAGTCATTTATCGATCACATCTCATAGACTCTCTATAGCTAGTTCCCATTGTACATTGTGTATCAGCCCGAAATCAATTTACTAGTCTGCAGWACGTGAGGTGCTCTCAGGTACCGACCCAATGCAGGTATTCCACCGGGCCAAAAAAGATTCCAATTCTTCCTTCATTTCTTTCATCTCCTTCAAYTTGTATCTCACCGCCTTCAGCTCCTCGTCCTGCATGTGGATACGCTTCTTCGCAGCGTTGAATTCCATCTCCAAAGCCTTRGCTTGATTGTACATCCTATGGTGGTGGGAGCGTTCCTGTTGATAGGCCCTCTGGTACTGGTACACATAACCATCCATTTCTTCAAGCTTCTTCTTGAGTACGACGTTCTTGGCTTTGGCTTTCTCGAGCTGACTTTCGACAGAGCCGTTCCAAAAGATGTTGGCGACTGAGCGAACGGAGGCGTAGGAACTTTGATGAGAGGTGCCCCCAGCTTCGTACTCGCCCGACATGCATCCTTCTTCTTTCTTGCGAGAATTGAGTTGGGGATCCAATTGCTTAGCCGCAGAGTAGTCCCTTTCGGATTTCTCTTTGTCCTCGCCCTTTCCCGTGACAGCCTCGAAAGCTGCTGCGGCTGCGACTGCCTGGGGTCAATTCTGAGGTGCGTGATAGAAGAACGATATCAACTCACGCTCTTCTTCCATATTGAGTTCTTTGAGGTTTGGTACGGCCAGAAGGGGAGGAGGGGGAGGAGGTTGCAATGTTGGACGACTGCCCGGTCTCTCGATCACGTCGACTTCTTCCATATCATCTAGAGGTGAATATAGTTCCTCGTCATCTACACAATCAGAGATCAGCGCAGCATTAAGCAGAAGTCAACCCTGGTCTCTCACCTTCTGAATCAGAAGAGCCAGCGGAAGAACCCATACTTGTATCTTTCAGGTCTACGACAATAGAGGCTAAATCAGTCTTGTTCGCATTCTATTCTCATGCAATATGGGCAACCCTGCTCACGTTCTTGGACCTGAGAGGAAGATTCTGTAGGTACTGGCTTGTGTTTAATCAGGCTGCTGGAACGATCGCGGGCGCCTATATCAATCGCTACAGTGAGTTTCTTTGTACCATGAAGGATATCCGGACGACGTACTCGCTGATGATCGATCTTTTGTCTCCCGTGGAGGCTGGGGGAAAGGCTTGTCTTCTAAAAAGAACAAGGGATCAACGACGACGACTACAGCAAAGAGGTCAGGCGACTGAGCGCACTATTACTCCTCTTCTTCCCCTTATCCTCGACCCGTTCCTCGCCCTCTCTCTCTCTACCTTCAGGCGGATTACCTGACATCATCTCCCCGCGTGTAGAGTCCTTGGTGGATGCGGTAGTCGTTGTCGATTGCACATTGCGAATAGAGTCCTTGGAAAAGAATGACCTCTAAGTAGTAGGCTCGAATTCAGGCTTCGTTCGAAGTACCTCGACGACGGGTTCCTGCGGTGCACCCTTAGTTCGGAGGTCTTCAGCCTCCTTCTTGCCCAGCTGATCTTTGCGTTCTGTGTCCGTAAGATTCTGTTCGATGAGAACGGTAACCTGAGTGAGTGCCTTTTGACAATCGTTCAACAGCTTGGTCTTGGTCTCTGCGCTGATCAGATGCATCTGTCCAGATCGATGAAACAATTCCCTCACTCACCGATATCCTTCTTCTGCACGCTAACCAACTCGCCCTGCTGCCTATACTGATCTTGAAGTAGAGTGAGCTCCTGCTGAGTGGACTCCAGTTCTTCTTGAAGCACTTGGATATTACTCTTGCGCTGTATCGACACCGCCCGGGCCTCATCCGCTTGCTCTTGCCATAGCTTTACATTGTGTTCCGCCTCTCTCAGGCTGCGTCTGAGACCAGCTATAGTCGCCTTATCGGATAGACCGTCCTTGATGATAAAAGATCCTGCTCCTGGCTCAGCACCGTTGCCTGTGTAAGAGATTCCGCGATTCGTGTTGAGTAAGGAGGCATGTGAGCGCTGGGATACACTCACCAGGATTCATGATATCTTAGCATTGATCAACCGGGAGACTGCGGATTTGGAAGCGGATAAGAGGTGTCAGGAAGCAGCAGGTCGGCTTATAAACGTGGCATTCAAGCGCCCGTCGCCCATTGCGCCRCACTTACCTAAACGGGAGGCTTTGAGCCTAGACGACCGAGGGSTAGAGCGCGATACAAAAGATCCCAGCCTAGAGGTGGCCAGTCAAGCTGAAAGCGGACGATATGTCCCTTGGTACGACAGTCGAGAGACATTAGCCGTGTTCGAAAGCGCCAGAGGCAATGCCAATGAGCATCAGACAGATTATCTTATTTACTGGCCCTTGTCGCCCTAAAAATAAATCATTTTCTTGTGAAAAAGTTAGACGCGTCCTCGCGTTCTCTATCCTACTTATCACGTCTTAATAGCTAGCCATTCCAGCCCTCATTAACGCTCAACATTATCGTACGCACATTCTTTCGGCGCGACATGCTGTGATCCGTGAGGTCTGAGAATCATACGCACATAAATTCATCGGTTCATCTGATTTTTTGCGCTACAAAGCCTCGAAGAACCTAATATATTAGGTCAAAGAAGAAAGCACTGCACATCCTGTTACGAATAACTCGAATTCAGGCCGAAAAAAGAAGACTCATCGCGATATGTAGCAATCCAGCCTGTCAATCGTCATCATCCTGGCCAACTCGCTCCTCATCCCCTTCAACTCCTCTTCCAACACATGTATACGTTCCCTCGCAGAGTGATATCCCATCTCCAACGCCCGGGCTTGATTATCGTAGATCCTCTGGTGCTCTTCTGATAGTGGTACGCCAGACCTTCCACTTCTTCAAGCTTCTTAACGAGGGTACTGTCCTAAGCTTTGGGCTCCTCGGGCTGATGTTCGATAGGTCCGCTCCGCAAGCCGCTGGCCTGACATATTGAGACAATTGAGCTGTCGGTCCAGTTGCTCGGCAAGGGCGTAGTCCTTGTCGAGCATCTTTTTAGCCTCGTCGCTCCTCGTGACCGCCTCGAAAGCTCGTGCGGCTGCAACTATCTAGGGTCAACTCTGAAGTACAAGATGGCAGAAAGATATCAACTAACGCTCTTCTTCCAGATCGAGTTCTCTTAAGCTGGTTGACACCGATTTACGGGGAAGGGGAAGGGGGCGAGGTAGTGCAGCGTGGCTGCGCGGTTTCTTGACCAATTCGACGTCATCCGAGTCAAAATCTACATCTGAATACATCTCATCGTTCAAACACCAGAGCCGGTCAATTTTGTGCTCACCCATGTCACTTCCGAAATCCAAATCCGAATCCGACGAAGGGTCTTCCCGGATTAGACTTTTAACGTTCCGGTCTACGACGGAATTGCGGTGGGTAGACGAGGCCGATGCTGGAGGGTGCGGCCTTTTGATACCATGACCAGAGCCTATGGCGGGCCAACCGCCGCATTAAGAGCGTCGATAAGCATCATTGTCCTAAGCTCATTCGTCGCCTCCACTCACTTTTCCCTGCTCTGAGCTCTGTAAGAGCTCTTCCCTGCTTTCTATATTCATCTCTCATTCGAGTCAGCCGCTTCTGAGTGGATTCAAGCTCTGTCCTGAGGGATTTGGCGTTGCACTTGCACTCCGCATCCTTTGGGGCTCCTGTCCAGTATTCAGCTCGACCTAGCTCGATATCGATGTGGTTGACTCGTTAACTCACCAATTTGCACCCTTAACTCCCTGACCAGCTTTGCCTGCCTTTGGTACTCATCTCGGACGTGAGCGAGCTCCTGCTGAGTGGACTTCAGTTCGATATGAAGAACCCTGGCGTTGCTCTTGAATTGGACGTTCTCTTTACGAGCCTCGTCTGCCTGCTCTTTCCATAGGTCGATCAGGCTCCGTCTGAGGAAGACGATGGTCTCCTTATCTGATCGTAAGGGTCCCGCTCCAGGTTCAATGTCAATGTGACCACGGCCGCGGCCTGTTGAGACGAGAAACGAGTCCCATAGGCCCCGTTTGAGCAGTGAGCGATGTTATCGACTGTGCCATGTATATGATCAGACGCATACCAGGATCCATTCTCTTTCTAGTAGTGTTCGATCCGAGGCTGGGCGGAGGACACGTAGAAGACGATGCCGGAAACAGGTGCATTTTAGGAAGGGCAGCTTTATATAGCGCATTTAGGCGCCCATTGCCCTTTTGGTTTCCTTGAACTGACAGCGACACCAGGGTGAAACCAAATCGGAACGTGGNCAGGGAAGCTCGGAGTAGCSCAGGGAACCACTCGAAGGGGTTGGGAAGTGGCATCTCGTATAACATCCACGGCAAGAGGTCGACCTCTCCTCGCGCGCTGGCACCAGAACATCCTAGCCACAATTCCAATCTGACCTTGCCGACGCTCAACAAAGCGATTCGATTTTAATCGCGAAAAATCTTCCTTTTCACTCCCCACACCCAGCCCGTACATGTGGTATTGATATACCTACAGCCTCATTGACCCTTTCTTTACCCCCGCCGAAGTGTTCGTTGGAAGTTGCTTCCACCACTCCGACTTCTCCCCTCCTGCACTTCCCCCACCTTTTCCACCTTTTCCACCTTTTCCACCTTTTCCACCTTTTCCACCCCCAGCACCACCGGTGCCGTGTTTGGTTTTGACACCGTTCCGGACGATAACTGTCGATAGACCTGAACTGACACCTTTCCGTCCTTCAGGGCCAGGAAGCTTGCCTTTCGTCGACGACGGTTTTGAATTTTTGGGCGTACTTGTCGATGCTTGAGGAGAATTGGGTATGGAGCCCTCGTCCTCGGCTTCCTCGTCTTCACCAGTTGTTGAGGATTTTCGTTTTGCTATCGTCGTCTTTGTGCTTGTAGCTGTTGTGGCGGCAGCTGTGCCTGTGGAAGATGAAGGGGACGGGTCTGTTGAGAGGAGAGATTTGGGTATATTTCCTAGCAGTTTATCGAATTTCTTTTTGTGGAGACGGTATATTGCCACGGTGGCTCGGGCATCGGTGACCTATTGTTCCAAGTTGGGTGCTTACTCGAGCGCGGGATGAAGGAAGGAGAACATACGCTAGAATGCTCCCCGCTCTGAATCGTCACATCCAACTGCTCCTTTACAAGATTCCGTAGAGCAACACGTTTACTTTTCGTGACCTTCGCTTTGTACGCCAGCACTTGAGTATCGCGTGTGAGTGGGTATGGATGGGAGAGTAGGAGGGCTTTCAAGTCGTTGTGGACTGCATGGCCTATGAGGACTCGATCTTTCAGGAGTTCTGCCACTTCCTTTTGAATTCGGGAGAAGGGCTTGGCTGAACGAGGGGGCGGCCGGGGCGGCAAAGAGGCATTTGAAAACCAGAACATGGAAGGTAGGTAGAAGAGGAGAGAACGCACCATGAACCATGTCAGACGGCCTTATGCCACTCCACTGCGTCCTATAGTCCACCACCCTCTCCCGTTGCTTCACAAACTCGTCCAAGATAATCGCTCCGTATAGATTGACGATACTGACACGAGCTAAAGATGATTCGGCTCCTTCTAGGCCGACTCCAACCATCTCGCAGTCAACCGAGAGGTATTTCCCCGGTCTATTGGTGACGCTGTTGTCAGCGCCTCAGAAACAGAGAGGAAAGGGCGTCACTCACAACCGCTGCTTCTCCGTAAGCTCCACATGTCCTCCCACCATCTTCCTCAGGGCCTTCACACTGTTATCCGCCGCTGAATAGCTTCCTCCTGCTCCCGAGTCCTCAGGCACTACATGTGACGAGGACGAAGGTGCGGGCGATGAAGCCCTTGCGCTGCCTTGTACAGAGTCTGTCTCACTACGCTGGTTGTGAAGTTTCCGTCGTTTTCTATCTGGACCACCCGAAGTCGATTTTCTCTTGCCGCTGACTCCGGTGGTAGTTGTTTTGAGTTTCTGTGGGTTTCCAAGAATAAGGGTGTTGTAGGGGTAGAGGTGTCGACGAAAAGACATACCTGCTGTAGCTTCAGCCAGTTTGAAGAAGCTGCTCGGGACATGGCAGGGAAAGGGAAGTGAAGGAAGCGCTGATCAATTTCTGATGCTGAAAAAATGATTTATTTTCGAATGACGGGATTAGCAGATAAGATAACGTCGCTCGCCTGATGATCGATCAGTCTGAGCAGACTTCGTCTTTGTAAACGACTTCGACCTACCAGGATACCGTTGCCTGGCGTTGGGATCGCTTGCGCCTACGATGGTTCAACAGGGCCTTGTCTTCAGATATTGTATACCGCCCACATGTGGGTGATCTCGTTTCACTTCTAAGCAGGCGTCCCTTTTGTGCATGTGTGACGCAAGTAGGACAAACAGGGTGACGGGCGCTTTAATAGCACCTATATAAGCCTGCCTTCCTTACTGAATATCCCTCATTCTTGCGTCTTTCATCCTCCTTTCAGATCGGCATTCTACCTCCCAATTCCACTGCTGAGCAGTAATCATGGCACCCGGTGAGTGCGGCTCACATGCATCCTGTACTCAGCTTGAATCATGCCATCTCTTCCACAGGCCACAATGCTGAACCGGGAGCTGGACCTGTCGGATATCAGGACAGCTTTTCGGCGAAGGAGACTATAGACCTCCTCAGACGACGCTTGGCGGAAGCAGNAAAAAAACGCCGAGCTATGGAAAGAACAAGCGGACGAGGCAAAGATAGAGTACACCAAATGCAAAAGCAACGCCAGAGTTCTTCAACTGGAATTGGAGAACACTCAGAAGGAACTAACTCGAGCTCGAAGTGAGGCTCCGTCAGTGATCAAGCAGGACGAAAAGTGTGAGTTGATTTCACACTGTTCGACATTTGCACTTAGTTGACCAAGTCACACTCACCACTGCAGCTGAAGCGGCCGAGGTCGAGAAAGCGATTGAACAGCTCGATAAAGACTACGCTTTGGCAAAAAAACTGGACCGAGAACTCAATACCCGCGAGAGAGAGGAAGGATTGATGCCAGGCGATTACACGATTGAATGTGGAGACGCCCTTCATCAACCCTCTTCTGCTTGCTCAGTCGACGGCAATTTCGGGAACGGCGATACCGAAAGTCAGATGGAGAAAGCCCAAGCCAAATACGACGCCCTTAAGAAGAAGTTTGAAGAAATGGAAGGGTATGTGCACCGGTATCAGAGGGCCCTTCAGGAGGAACGCGCCCAACACGGCAGGACGTACTATGAAGCTCAGGCTTTGGAGATGGAGTGCAATGCTGCGAGTAAGTATATCCATATGCAGAATAAGGAGTTGAATGTGGTGGGAGAAAGGTGGAATGAGATGAAGGTCATGAAGGAAGAGTTGGAATCTTTTTTGGACCGGTGGAATACTCATATGTGGTCGCTACCTGAGTGCACTTCACATCCCGCAGACAAGTAAATTGAGTTCAGGGCGATCGATCAGTACCCTACCTGGCAGTGGACTTGAAGGATGCTCAACAGTCCTGGAAAGTTCAGGGCCAAGAGACGAAGGTGCAAAAGGATCCGGAATCCGAGATGCGGTACGACACAGATCGCTCACTCTACCTGCCGCCATCACCTAACTGTACAGTTAGGTGATGCGCCTCCTCTCTCTCTGCCTGTAGCTAGCATCGAATCAATTGAAATACATTTATTATTCTCCTCCTCCACATCCTCAGGGAACAATCCCGCTTTTCCTGTCACATTACAGCCGCACGAGGATTCCACAGGCTACCTTGCTCAATAGCTTGGCTGTGGCGTCACACTCCCAATGCCATCGGACGCCAAGTGACCCCCTTCCGATCAGGACTCAGCGCCAACTTGAGGGCATTAATTTTAGTGCGTAGACGACAGCGACATTATTCCACATTCAAAGCATATGATACTAATGAATCTGATTCTGGAATTCGGATCCCCGATGCAGCGCACGCTGCTGAATCTGGTGCCGGAAGTGATATACCCGGACAGCGGCCTCTAGACGAGGTTATAGGTATAGAGCCTGCAAACTCGGGATTTAACAGGTCTCCACCTCAAAAAAGATTGGCCAAGTCAGAGTCTGATGGCCCACCATCGCTCGCCTCAGACGGTGCCTCATGGAAGCAAAGTACGAGGTCGATCTATGGAAAGACAAAGCAGAAAAGGCGCGTGCGGAGTACATCCAAAAGTGTCAATGACGCTCTCAAACCGGGACTAGGGGCCACACAGAAGGAGCTTGCTCGCGCTCAACGTGATAATAAGCAGCAAATGGGATTGGTGAGGGCTCTAGGAGGGAAATCTGTGAGGTATGATGATCCTCGCTCTGTGCAGAAAGGCTCTGATGAATGCAGAGAGGTCGAAGAGCAGACCGGGCAGTCGGATATTCATGTCAAGTGAAAGAGGGATATTGAGACTCTCCGGGAAGAACTTCAATTCGCTCAGTAGGAAATCACCCAGCTCACAGTGTAATCACTCAGCTTTCCTAATAGGATCTGATGGACGATAAACCCTGCGTCCTATCCCTGCGTCCTATAGACCACCCTCTCCCGTTGGTTAACGAACGTGAACAAGACAACCGCTCTGTAGAATTCAAAGTTGACGATAGTGCATCAGCCAGGTATTAGTAATGCGAAGTGTTGATCAATTTCTGATGTATTGGTTGGAAGGGTTAACAGATAAGATTAAAGATAACCTCTCCCACATCTGATGATCAACTCATCCCGAGCGGCCTCGGCCTCCTGCAATGATACCACTGGCGTTGGAGTTCCCTCTTGCGGTTACAAACACAACTCTTGTCTCTCAATCGTAAGTCGTGTTATTTCGCTGTAATTTGACCGGTCGCTTCTAAGCTAGGCCTAATTCCAGATCGGCAGTCTACCTCTCAATCAGCTACTGAGGGATCATGAATCCCAGTCAGTATCCCACATGCATACTGGACTCAGCTCCGAATTGAAGTATGACATCTCTTTCACAGGTCACGATGCTTTACCCGGAGCTGGGCCGGTTGAAGATCGGGACAGCTTATCGGATAAGGCAACTATAGCCCTTCTCAAACGGCGCCTAATGGAAGCAGAACATAATGTTCAGCTGTGGAAAGAACAAGCGGAAGAGGCACGGACCGAGTACATCAAATGCAAAAGCAACGCCAAAGTTCTTCAAACAGAACTGGAGAATACTCAGAAGGAACTGGCTCGAGTTCGAGCTGAGGCTGCAAGGGGGCTGGCTAGTCGGGAACAACGGGCGGAAATCGGTGAGTTTGGGCGATCACCTACAATTGACTAGTAGTGTGCCACTGAACTTTCTTATAAATGGCAAAAAACGACATTCTCCATGGATGTTGATGCAGATCAGAGCCAGGGGCTTGAGAGTCGCAGTAAAGTGCCTCTTTCCGAGTCCACGTTGCCAGTGATCGAGAAGGACAAAGAGCGTGAGTATAGTCGACCCTGTTTAAGGCTCGCCCTTTGTTAACCAAGTGCCCTCAGTCTCAATCACTGCTGCTGCTGAGGCAGCCAAGGTCAACGAAGCCAATGACATGCTCGCTATGGACTATGCCATCGCCAGACAACTGGACCAGCAACTCAACCGTGACGCGCGCAAGCAAGGAGGGGTCATCCCAAGCGATTTGTCTGACGGGACTGGAGACGCCTTTCGTCCACGGCCTATTCATAGCAATTTTTGGAACGGTTCTCTCGAAGAACAGCTCGAGAAAGCAAAAGACAGAAATCACGCCCTCACAAAGCATGTTCAAGAGATGGAAGGTGCCGCGCGCCACTGGCATAGGACCTATCACCAGGAGCGTTCCCATCACATCAGGATCTACAATCAAGCTCGGGCGCTGGAGATGGAATACAACTCTGCGAGGAAACATATCCATGAGTTGGATGAGGAATTGAAGACGGTTAGGAACGAGTTGAAAGACATGAAAGACATGAAGGAAGAATTGGGATCTTTTTTGGGTCGTTGGAATACTCGCGTTGGGTTGCTACCTGTATCTGAGGGCATTCCACCCTCTGCGGACGAGTAGATTGCGTTTGGGCTGATATATACGACAGCGATGCAATGAAATCAAGAAGCGACTCGTGTGGATTTGTATTTGAAGGGCACTCAACAGCCTGCATGAAAGCAGCAGAATGATGAGCAGTGAAACGCGGATACGTAGCAGATAATGGCTTCTCAATCATGGTTTGGGTTGAGCCACAACCAACGCATTAGAGCAGAACCTGATGACTCACATCATAAGAGCTCAAGTGAACGTGCGCTTGCCGTAAGCTCGCAGCGGTACTCGGCGGGTGAGCTGGTGAGAAAGCCAGCGCAATGCTATTCGATAAGGCGGCAAAGCAACAAAGAAAACCATGATATCAGTGTCACTTTCTCCGATTTCGACACCACCCATCAACCTGTCCACTTAGACGATGACTATAACTTGGCCATCGAGGCAACTAGGCTGATAAGACCAGAACCTTCGAACAAAAGAATTTGCCGCACGTTCAGACGAAGATGCTCTCCAAATGGAGAAACACTTTGGTGATATACTCAAATTACTCCTTAGGCTGCGCAGCACAATAGGCGAAAACGTGACCTCCGCAGACCCTGAGCCTGCCATCATCATCCCAAGATCTTTGAACCGTCGTGCATGGAGGACGCACAGGCCAACAGGAGGAGTTTGTCCAAGAACAAAAAGAGCGCACCCGAGCAGGTCATTAGTACGAGTGTTTTTTTGGCTGTAGAGGCTTGTGATGAAGAGGTTGATAACAGGTGGGGTGCGGTAGGCTGTGGAGATTCCGTCCATGCCTAAGGTAGTGCTCGGGAAGACGATCAAGGAGCTGTTGAAGCTGGCCCCCCCTGCCAAGAAGAAGTCTGCCTCTAGGAATAGCGCAACGGCTGGAAGCACAGGTCTTGCGGCTATGTTCAACCTCTGAAAGGGAATATCAACGCTACATTTGAGGACTTGGTGTTGGGAGGATCCCCCCAATTTAAATCCAATGGCCCGTTCTCAATTCATCGGCCCTTCCACCGCCTCAACTTGACGTGACAATGACCGTAGGTCAAACGGGGCCAAATAGGTCATGGGCGTCTAAATGCCACGTTGATATAAACAAGGGGGGACCATCCGAGCACCTCGGCATAATCAACTCCCTGGGGCAGGTCGCGGTTTCGACTACGGGGTCCTACCCCATATATAGAAATGGCCATCAATCGCGGCATTGCGGAACAGTCTCGAAGTGTCGCCTAGAGTCCCCAATGCATGCTGTTGTTTTCACCATTGGAGGTGTATCTAGACGTGAAATACCTGAAGAATGGAGAAATTTGTACCTGAAGGCTCGATACCGCGCTCTCTGCAGATTTTCACCTCAAAAGCACCAGAACACACCCACCTAAACCAACACGGGCGAAAAGAGAAATTACAACCCTCCCGAATTGCGCACACAAGAAAAAAGGGGAGAAGGATAGAGAGGAAAGAAGAAAAGGAAAGGCTAGATATTCGTTTGTATT
>SDEE01000712.1:0-24594 GCA_004126415.1 Candolleomyces aberdarensis
GCTACCAACTTACAACGCTCTATACAGCATCGGTGACAGGGCAAAACAAACCACCCGCAAGCTCCAGTCCACTGTGATATCGTCCTCTTGGCTTGGAGCCGTGCCCTGTCTTGGTTCGACCTCTGCTCCGCCGGCACAAATCCCCCTTTCAGGATAGAAAGAAAGGACAAGCACTCTCCGACGGCGCATTGCCTCCACGCCACCCAGCTAGCCAACCTCCCCTCGGAACTCGACGATAAGCGAACGGATATGGTGGCGTCTCAACTCTTCCAGTGTTCCTTCTAAGGCCCTAAAGACATCGCCGCACTCGATGCTACTGATGGACTCGTTGATTTCCTGGGACAGTCCAGTGCGAAGCTGGTATGTATAAAATAGCAGGGCTCCGAGTCGTAATTCACTTAAGTCTCAGCTCCCGCTCCATCGATAGCTCCCATTCCAACAACAATCTTCAACTTCGAACTTCTCAATCATGACGCTGTATCTGGCCCCTGCTGCTGCTCGCGCTCGTAGACTTGACTCAATGCTGCGCTGAGTCGCCACGGCAGCTAACCAGTTTGAGGGTGATCCACGATCGCCTGCCTATATCCTCCATTGGAAGGCCGACCACAATGATTTAAGGATGTGGGCATGGTACGTCGATGTCCTTGCGGATGATTTCAAGCCCGGTGGCTCAACATCTTTACTTAGGCCTTGTGGCGAGGACGGAAGCCGTATTCCGCCAGACGAGCTGTCGGCGCACAAGCTCACCCATCTTTTCCTCGGGCCTTGTTGTTTTTGTGCCTTTCTGAAGGGTACTCAATCCTACACAGAGGCAACCATTCTTCTTCTTGAATCGGTGAACACGAATAGGAATGACCCGGAACGCCGACCCTTCATCGGAGAGTGGGTTGCTCAGTGTACGCGAGAAAATTCTTGTGGCTACTTTGGTGAGTCCAGATTCCCTGAGATCGTTCCTGGAAACTGATCATAACGAACTGTCAGTGGTGTTAGAGAGATTCTATGCCTGCAGAGTATTACTCACGAAAAAGTATACCAAGCGAGGTGAGCGCTTCAATTTGCGACAAGACGCTACAGCATCTCACCCAAATACTAGACAAACCCTTGAAGGCCGATATGTGGGACTTCTTGAAAGATGAAACCGATGAAGACAAATTTCTATGCGGCACCGATACGGGCCTCCGCAGAATATTTACCCCGCACACCGATGCGACCTTTTCAAAGGGTGTAAACCAATTGAAGAGTGAGTTGATTATCCAAACCTCTCCTACATAGATTCACAAGAGCCGTCTGTTCTACAGGGGTACGCGAAGAATTCCCGGAAGAGATTGAGGAGACCGAAAATCGGATCGACTCTCTCCACGAGGGAGGTCTTCCAGCTTCTGAGTTCTGGAACCTATTCGTCCAGTGCGCAAGATGTGGGTTTATTATGGGGAAGCACCGATACCCTTACGCCCACCGCTGCCCAAAACGACTCAGAAATCTTGAAGAGGAGGCGAACACTGGCGGTGCCGTTGACAATCAGAACGATGACGAGGAGGATGAGGAGAATGGCAGCTCCGTTGGTGTTCCTGAAGATTATGACTACTATCTCCAATTCGCCCCACCGGAGATCCCATCGCCAGACGTGTCTTCCGATTCGGAGTTGGAAATCGATACCGACGACCTCTCGGGACTAGATGAAGACGACGACGACAATTTACCAGATCCTGCAACAGTATTGGCGATGATTGGTGCTTGTAGCAGATCTTCACAGTAGTTTTCATAAGTTTAACAAATGTTTGTTCTGTATAATATATGTACATATCCGACGACATGCAATGTTGTTACGCTTGAGAGCTCAAAGCAGCCGAGGAGCCCATCGTACGGTATCCACCGGGCAATCGACCCAATCCACCGACATCCAAAGATGCAGAAAACCTCCTAATGATCGCTTGATGCGAGGAATATAGACTGCTGTCGTTGGACGTCTGGAGGTCAATGGCGGCGGAACGAGTTGATAATCGTTAAACCGTCATCTCAACGATGCTGGAGGAACAAGAATTTGTATCAGGAACAAGCCCACCTATAAGGTGCCAAGTTCCTGTGTCAAACGTTCGAGAGTGGTTTTTGATACTGCGAAGAAACTCCCGTTGAGATGCCGCTTCGCTAACGAATGCAACATTGGCAAGTGGTACCGTAGTAGAGCGTTCAATCGGCGTTGAAGGAGGAGCCATAGTGATGAGCAGACACCGTTTCGACTATCGAAGACGGTGCTGGTCGCTCACACTTCAAGAGGTTCGTGTGAGGCGGTGTCTGGGCCTCGACATGTCTTTGACCGAGTACGCGGAGATGGAATGATAGTGGTTGATGGGAGTTATGAGGTTATATTTGGCCGTCGGTGATGGCAGCGAATTGGGCAGTAGGACGGACCAGGAAACCTCTCGAGCTCAGAGGTGACCACCTCAGAATCTGCGGCTGGGGGTGTCCCTGGTTGACGCCTTGAGGACGACCTGGAGAGTTTGCTCGAGTCACATGCATTCTGGCCTTCTTTCACAGCCACAACACCTATCAGTGATTGGTCAGCCTGATTTCCATGAAAGTCATAGAACTTCCCCTTCAAAGCTTCATACCACTCCAAATGGTTCTGCGTGGATATTCGATAATCGAAATCTACAATCTACAACCTCTCTCTGTCTCTACCGCTCCCAGTGGACGGACATTCGATAATCGAAGTCTGCGCCTACAACTCCCCAGCGCCAAGTCATCATGTCTCTCGACAGTAACCATCCCTTTCCGCGCGGGCAGTATGAAGACGGGTCGCTTTACTATTCGCCAAATAGTCCCAACGATATGACCTTGAGGCTCCATCCTAACCTCAAGGGTGAAAACCCCTTCAAACCCCAACCTCCCCTGCGGTCGGATGTCCGTTACCCCGATCTCCTTCAACCTATGCCTTTCACCAAGCCGTTTTATTGGATCTCGTTCATACCCCTCAAACACTGGTTCAAGACATGCCCATACCCGCCCATTCGAAGCCTATCCCGTTTTCCCGAAATTTCATACCACGACGATGCACAGAAACCAGGGTACCGTGTTAACCCTACCAATCCCTGGACTCAACTCGAAACCGATGTCTACAAGGCCGTTACGGCGCTGAGGAATAAGTTCAGCCTTCCCTGCGTCCTCCCCTTCCTTCCCAATGCCCTCAGCTACTTGAATACCTACGAGAAGAAGGCTCAGCTCATCCACGTACTTCAAGAAACGCGGGAATGGTTTTCTGTTTGGTTCGGAGCCTTGTCTTACTCGATCGCCATGGCCCTCTCCCGCCAGGAAGAAACGGAAGGTCTGAAGTTTTCGGGGTATCCTAATTGGCGCCGAGTGCTCATGGATGAGGGATTCTCGGAATCGTGGATTGACGACCTGGTGCACTCGCCGGTATGCCAATTTGACCTCACGGTCTCGAGGGTTGGCGGCATTTTTGACGATTTGGTTGACGAAGATCTACCCCTTCCATCCTGGTTTTTGCGTTTCGGTATCCCTTTCTGGTATCCGTGGAGGGATTCTGATGAAGTACTTGCAACCATGAAGGACTCCCAGTTTCTCTCTGTTTGGCGTCCCCGCATCCCGCCGTTCTTCCAACTCCCTCCAAGCGAACCCATCGTTCCGTCTCCAGAACACGCGACTGCTCGTGAACCCGAATGGATCGAGTTTTTCCGAAAGCGAGAGGCGCGTTATCCTCATATCCAGGAAACAGAAACACCCATAGACCGTCAACGCCGAGAAAATAGGATGAGGGATCCTCCCGTCAGGAGTGCCAAAGTTTTCGAATGGTGGCCGAAAGATGATGGTTGGGTGCGGGTTCCTGTTCTTGCCAAGTACAGACCCGATATTCTGGCAGAATATGGAAGGCACCAGAAACGTTACGACCCCTACTTCAATGAGTGGGACTGTTGCGATGAGTTTGGAGACCGCGATCCCGACTCTGACAGCGATGACGATTTCGACTCCCGTACGCCAACTCCTGAGCCTTCGTCTGCCAACCATGCGCCGCCTTGTGCCGATTTCGATTCTCCGTTGCCAGCCAACCCCCCACTTCCTTCTGCTCCAGCTGAGCTCGATCCCCCTCCTGATATGTTTCAGGCTGGCGAAGTATCCGCTGATTCGTCGTCGATGAAACCAATAGAACAGGAAGTAGAAGACGTTTTCGGCAAGTATTATGGCTTCTGCCTTCCGGTCGTGGGCACAGCTTTCCCTGACCTTACTGTTTTGGACCGTTCTGTCGAATGGTTCCATCGACTTCTCGGGCTTTCCAGGGATGAACTCACAGACAATGCTTATTTCTCCACCATGCACTACCGAACCACCCAACTGTTTGTTGATTCGTTAACTGGGGTCAAACCGGCAGTTCCTTCGTTATCTGATTTGGATGATTCAGCCCTTTCTCCAGTCAGATTTACCCCCCGCTTCAGGTGCATCGTTCGATTGGATGTTAGCGAGGGGCAACGGAACCCTGATTGTCTGGATAACATGCGATACCTCTATGTCTTCAACTTTCAGCATCCGACGGTTCCCTGGAAGCTCGCTGTCCCATCCTCAATCGCCGCTCTCCTCATATGCCGCCTCCCCGCCTCCTACACTGAAAATTCCATCGCATTTTATCTGGCCCAACGTGGTGTGCCTTTCCGTATTCTATCGCCAAACCCTCTTATTCCCAGGCTTGTGTCCACCAAGGTACATCACACCATTCCTATTCGCAGATTCGACCATATATTCGATCAAGAGGATTACGACGCTTACCTAAATCATCGAACATTTTTGCTTTCAATGCCGCATATGCAAGCGTCGTTAAGACGGGGTGGGATTGTATGGAGGCTTGCGATTGGGATGCTGGGTCTCTCAGATGTTGTCCGTGGGCCGACACAATGGGGTGAAATATTGTTGGTCAATGAGTCTCAGGAATTCCGTCTCATCGAGGATACGCTATCCACCATCGAACTCGACCTTATATGCGGGGCGTACGAGTGTATATCAGGTGATGTCTTTTTTTATACTTCTTTTTCTGAAACTGACCTTTCTCAGATGACGGAAAGGATCGTTCTCTTAAATCTTGGTGGCCCCTTGCTCGATACTACGAGAAAGAAGAATGCGGCGAAAACCATGGGCATTGGTCTAGTCGACAAGAATCGTGGTACAAGAACAGGCTTCAAGCCATTCGAGATCCTCAATCCAATTCTCAGCCCCTGACGTACACCCAATGGAAGAGTTCGCTGCATGGCATTCGCGGAATCCGTAATTTTCTTCATAATGTTTCAAAAGCTTCGTCTAATCTTCTTGCAACGCAAGCATCTACTAGTACTACGATATAACTACCTACCCTCACAGGCTGTATCATGAAATCAGCCTTTAATATCATTTTGAGCACGACATCTAATAGATCTTGCTAACCCCAGCCTATTCCGCGGTGCGCTCTGGGTGCGCTGGATGAAAGGCGCCCGGATCAAGACGCTGACAAATCACAATTGTTGATCGCGGTTGCGGTTGACCGAGCCAGTGTTTGGAAAGTCAGCTCGACTTACTACGAACTACGCTCTGCTTTCGTTACTCGATGCGACACTGATCATTCTCTCTTCCTCGCCTACGGAATTCTGTAAAGGCTTGTCCCACTTCCTGTAGGACAGTTTCCACTCCAGGATGAACCAGCTCCAGCGACTGCAGTCGATCCGGCGTCGTTCCTCCCAACCAACCGCTCTCGAAGCTCCCCAGGGTCCGGAATCGGCATAGGCCACCTGCTGCCCCACATTTCCCATCTCCACGAAATCTATGGCCTCGCCTCGAGTTCCAAAGAAACCCATACGTATCCGCACATCGAGACGAATGCCATTTTAAAACTCGACCAAAACCCCCAATCCCAATATCTCCTCTGCCTCTCCTCACCTCGTTCGTAGTTCCCACATCTATTCGTGCATAATTACAAGCGGCTCATGGACTCAAATTATAGAGTGTTCCACGTATTTTCCTACAGATCTATAAACCAGTTTTGCCCGAATCATGGCAGCGTGCTGGGCCATGCCGGAGTGGCGGCGTGGGATGATACTGGGGAACCGTTGCGCACTGCGCAATGCTTTCCGTGCCAGCTGGCACCTCTCGGTGTCTTTCCTCAATGTGCGACGCGTCATTTACACTGGATGTGCAAGACGCGTCCGCTTTGCACGCGTTTTTACAGTCGTTCTCGCCCATTTTCCTCCCTCCACGAGTACAACAGCTTGCGAAACGGTTGGAGTACTTCTCTCCACCTGGCGGGGAGCTTTTGTCACCATATGTCCCCTTGGAATTCGAAACCCCTTTGCAAAGCCGCTTTTACGGTTGGCAGGGTCAACCTGGGTATAGCTTCGCGTCAGGGTCAACCGGCCTACCTCTACTTCCCGGAGACGAGAACTTGCACCCTTGCGCCCTTACGGCTACTTCGCCCATCATGCCCACTCATGCGCGGTCATCCCCTTTTGCATCTTCTTCGACGATCGCCCCGTCCAGCCCACTTTACAACGCTCCCCTATACAGCGACTATGGAAAGGGGAATTCGTGCGACCCACCACATACACCTCTTCGCTCAAATTCGCGGCAGACTCTTTATTCGCCCTACCCTTTGCATTTTAGGAGTAGTGCAGACGTGTTTTCCTCTCCTGGCTCTGTTCCGCGGCTACCCTCGTTGCAGTCCATGATGATGCGGGGGTATGAAGTTAATCGTCAACAATCCAGGGATGTCGGAGCGTCTACAGGCATGCAGGATACAGGCGAAGGAAGCGGAGGGGATCAAGGTGGTCGTAGTAGAAGCGAATCTTTGAGGCGCTTTCTCAACGACGGGGTTACTCCTCCTCCTGGCTGGGAGCCGGATGGAAATGGGGCTCGGGGCGGGAGAGGTGGTGGTGGTCCKSMWTCACAGCCGCGATTTACAGCACAGCCTCCGCATGTGCTCAGGCAGTCGCCCGTGCGTTTCTGGTCTGGATGTTCCTGCACCATTCCGGAGAGAGCCTCTCCAAAATGTCTCGCAAAACGCTGGTAACCAGCTCGTCTGTTCAAGAAACCCGGGGATACGCAGCTCAGGCCAAGGATGCAAGGAACGCTTCCGTCCATCCTCAGGCGAAGCGTTGAACATGGAACGTGGAATCCAATCAGACGAATGGGAAAAGGCGAGACCAACCTTAGGAGCCTAATCATCAAGACCTGCCTTGCGGTCTCCTGAATATTTAGCGATTAGACGGATTAGACATGGGTGGTAGATGGTGCGTAAATCATATTTCTTATTTCTCCCCATTCAGAATTTCCTACTCAACAACTCTGACAGTTGGCCGTTATGCGACATCTACAACCAAACCTACGCTAGACATACGCTCACACTCAGCGTCTTCGCCAGTGAGCGTACCTTTTTGTTGGACCAGATCTGGTACTAACAATCGGATCCAAGCACTTCTTATGCTTTCGGAGACTGGCAGGCTGCAGATGATGCAACACTGGCCCTGCAGGCGAGATCCACCGTCAACGTCAAGTTCACCAGAACGAAGTTGCCCTGGGTGGGACAAGTTCTCGTTGGCCAGCCTTCGGAGAGGAACATACACCATCGACAGCAGGAGTACGGTTCAGCTAACATGGAATGGATTGACCGCCATCACAACGAACCAACTCTACCAAACCTTCTTCGAGACCCCCGACCTCGATATGGGAACCCACGCCCTTACCGTGATATATCAAGGCCCTCGTCCTGGACTACCTTCTCGTGGAAGACCGGGACATAATCGCAACGACACCTGGGGATCCTGCGCCTACAAGTACCGCGTTCACTCCTGGTGGCACAACCGCCCCTGCTTCCAGTTCCGGATCCAAAACCCCCGTTGGCGCCATCGTTGGAGGAGCCCTCGGTGGGATTGCCTTGATTGAAATTTCCTGGTTCTTCAGGAAGCGGACGTCAGCTCGACGGGACCTTAGCGAGAAGGTCCCTCTGAACTATAACCCGGATCCAAATGGATCACGCCCATCCAACCCACCGTCTCCTCATTCACATCTCGTAGCCCAAAACTCTTTCACGTCCCTCCCCATGGTTTAATTTCCCACAACTGGAGGATCGATCGCGGGTCAATATCCTGTTTTACACCGACCGGACGGCTCGGTCTATTATGGTGCACCGCAACCCGCGGCTGAGAGCATCCAGACTCGCGCCCTTGGGCGCCGGGTGGCTCGGAGGCTTCCACGAGGCCCCTCATGACCACCATCGAATCGTCGCCGGCTTCTCCACCGAACAGCTCCAACCTCGGGTCCATTGGGACCAGACTGGGCCTACNGGGTCCTTTGSTTGCGYATCCTACGGCGACGTATTYCCTCAATTACAGNCTGCCTCCCCAGSGCCCACCCATCCTGMATACGYTTGATTYAGATGTGTTCACTTCTCTYTCGCCCGTCGGACACTCCTCCCTCGYACTTTGTTTACATATGGGACTTYTCTTTCTGATAATACTTGSATTCTGATCCCGTCTYCMRAGATGGCCACCARKAATATAYATTRYTYATAATAATTTRCGATGAMRAARATKATSAACATCTYCGATGSTYGCTRGCCCAKCWGACASYTSRMRCTTCAGGCYTCAGGGTTCAAACTATTGCGTGACATGGNACAKAGCGAGTCGAAGRTAATCARGCCAGAACTAGGATATCTTGCAACGTGAAGACTCGGATGAACCGAGTTTTCCYCACCTATGTGCTACATTCGTGACTTGGCAAAGCGAGTTTCAAATTCCAACGTKYAGATAYGTATTCTCCTATRTCCGACCCACAACCTCGATTKAAGGATGATTCAGGATGCTCATACTTTRCTYGCCTTTTCCTYGACCCAACCATCACATCTCGTACGCCATSCTTTAGGATYGWCYGTTTTATGCCTCCCAAAYAACGCAAAGGCGAATARTTCCCAYAATCCCTCGTACTTCTTTCCTTGTTCGCCTTCTTTGTAATCCTGCAGCGTCCATGTCCTGCTKCCATAACGGCACCGAAGCGCGCTGGCAATCTCGAATTGGYATGGMGCTTGTGGACGCATCGCYAATGCCGATGCCAGGGAAAGCATCATATAGTCCACGGCCTCCTTKTCRAACCGTCCTGCKTGAAGTTGAGCACTGACAGGAACRTCYG
Source organism: Candolleomyces aberdarensis (assembly GCA_004126415.1). Taxonomy (NCBI): domain Eukaryota; kingdom Fungi; phylum Basidiomycota; class Agaricomycetes; order Agaricales; family Psathyrellaceae; genus Candolleomyces; species Candolleomyces aberdarensis. The sequence goes on from SDEE01000712.1 coordinate 9,154, forward strand.
AGGCTGCGAAGGTGTACCTACCATCCGAAATAAGGCGACTTAGTAACTCTAGATGACCCGCCACAGAAGGGTCCAGGCTTTCTGTACTCTTGAGGGCCACAGACGTGATGCGGAGAGAGATTTCTTCGCGTACTATAACGTAGATTATCTTTTGTGAGTCCAAAGTTGATATCAGACTGTCAGAGTGACTCCCGACCTTTAACGTCAAGTGACAATCCAGATAGTAGCTCGAGTACAGAAGGCTTCAGGTCCTCAACCTGAAGAAGCTCGAAAAATCTCGTTACGTTGTAATTGAAGATATGGCCCGTAGTTTKATCTGAGACTTGTCATGACGTGGACTTCGAAGGACGATCAAGGTACTCACCGATAACTCCATCTCCATTTCGTACTGCGGATAGTAGTTGCATCACCCTTGGACGTACGTCTTTGCGGTCATCGTTTGTGTCGAAAGCGAGGTCAACGATCCCAGGCAAACAGCTCTTCATTAGTTTGGGATCCAAACAGCCTGGAACAACACGTCAATTTTGTAGGATTTCCAGAAAAAAATTGAAGGCTTACAATACTTTATATAGAGACCACAAATTATATCGATGGTGGTCAAGTGCGCATCCAACGGCTCCTGAGGTTGGGGAAGTCTCTTGACCAAGGATTCAACGACGGTTTTCGCTGCCTCGTCTGAAATGGGAACTGGAATATTCAATCAATTGAGGGCAGACATTGAGGAAGAAGCCAGAAACGATTACTTACGTCCGTCCACGAGTCGCCGTAAAATGACCCTTCCTGCAGCTTCTATTTCGGACATAGGAATTTCGGTGAACGCTTCCAGAGCTGTGCATGTAATGTCAGGCAGGGAAACGGCTCCATAAAGCTTTTCAATCTGACTTTTCGGGGCTGAAGCGGAGGGATTGCAGAGGAGGATTTTTTCAATCTTGTCACAAAGAGTTTCGTTTCCTTCGATCAAAAGAATTCTCAACATATTCGGGATCGATGGCGACACGATATCGCTAAACATCTCTACCATAACGATTCGGATGGTCAGCTGGCAAAACGGTAACGAAAGGAACAGGAAAGAGTACCGTTCTCAGTTATCATTTCAATGGCCTCCAAAGCATTTTCACGTAGCCTGGTCGATTCGGGATCTTCGAAGGCGCTCTTGATAGCGCTTGACAAGGTTTCGATGGCATTGGCATTACGGAGGACTGGGTGTGGCTTGACATCACTACCAAAAGCCAAGACCGAGCGATTTGACGCCTTCAAAGCTTCCATCAAAACTTGTAGAGCGGCTGTTCTTAGGCTGGGGTTGTCATCTTTGACGGCGACATTCGTCAATTGGGAGATTATTGGTGCATCGCCTAGACGCGTCAAGTAGAAGATAGAAACACTGGTCTCAATAATATACTCACTGTTCTCGGTGTTCTGTCCTAAGAGATCTTTATATACCGGTTGGTGATCACCTTTGTTCAATCCAATCAGAATATGATTGCAGGACGGAAGCAAGCAACGCCAAACCGGCACCTTACCTCGACCAGGAACGCAACCGAGAAGACGACTGCTTAGACTGATTGCGGTTAAGCGGACGGAAGCCTGAGTTTCTCCGCTCAGATCCAGTGCTGATTCAATGGCTTTAAGGAGAATGGTGTCGATTGATTCAGCCAGGGGAAGTTGAACTGTCTCCTCAATCAATGACAGCCAGACCGACTTTGGAGAGAGAGACCCACCAGCTCGCAAGAAAGAATCTAGAGTATTCTGAGATCCGAAGATGGACTTGCTCTGTTTTTCTTTGACCACCTCTTCAATGAGTTTCGATACGGAGGCTTGGTACTTGACTAAAAGAGCGTGCTTTCATGTTGAGCCACCAAGATCAATTGGTAAAATAGTGGAACACCAACCGTTCCAACCAAGTAATAAAATTACCTGGATCCAGAGTTGATGTTGCTCTTGAGCGTCCTTTCCTATACCTTCAAAGGGACGCTGTAGTGAATACCCACATATCAGAGGGGGAACTGTTAATTCAAACCTTCTTCGGAGTTGGGTGGTGCCGTGATTGCTTCAAGGGCCGTCACAGCACAGTCTGCGTAATCCAGAGCCCCAAGTGAAGAACTGAGGGCGTCCCCTAGCTTTGCTGCCACTGACGCCCTAAAGTTATCTGCAATAGATACTCGATTCAAAGACATAGAGTAATACGAAAAAATGAGTGGTCACCATCTTCAAGAAGCTGTTGCAAAGATTTTACTGCCTCGGCCTGTACGTCGGGTTCACAGCTCTTGATTATGGCATCAAACAGTTTGGTGAGGTTAAAAAGCTCAGCTACATGGGACGTTAGGGTGTGGACGGAAGGGCTTCGCTGAACTTGTCTCACCATCCTTAGTCTGAGTACTCAGGATCAACTTGATCCACGATTCCCGTACTTTCTGGATGTTGTCCCCGATCCCATCTTGGAAATCCTCTTTCAACATGGCCTCTATATGTTGACAATACCTTCCTCTGCGTAATGGGTACAGATCACTGTCCCTGACTTCTTTGAGCTTCATGAAGGTATTGACGGCTTCGGAACGGCAGTCGTAGTCGGGATCTCGTAATGCTAGTTTGGACAGTTCCTTGAGATTATCGTTCGAGAGCTCGCCTGTCCAAACCGCTACCATTAGTACGGTTCCCGGTAGGAGAAGGTGGAAGCCCTCACAGCCCTCCAAAACCTCTGTTGTGGAAAGTAGCTTCAGGTAGCTGAGGCGAACCCTTGAATTCGGGTCTTTAAGAAAGTGGTCAAAGTGATGGGCCCCAACAGTGCTAGATCCTCCGATGACTGATAGGGCCACGAAGAGCGTTATTCCGGAAAGACACGAACGGAAGATGCATATACTCACACTGATTTGAGAGTTGACAAAGGGATCTGAGGCATGCGCATCGAACGTTGGTATCGGTATCGTGCGTTGCTATTTGAAAAAGGATGGTTGGAGCATCTTTGAAGTCGGACGGGACTGGAGGCATCAGTTGTATCGACGTCTGTCAAGAGAAGAGAAAATAAAAGTGTTTACAGCATGCTGCAATTTTTGCGAGAATATCGACCCAAGCCCTACGGTCGTCGCTTTCGAAGTTGTAGAGTAACCGACGCAGGGGCGGCTTGAGCGTTGACTCAGGCATGTAATCCACTACACGCGTTCGTAAAAGCTGATTCAGTTGACAGTGTCTCTGATGAGACAGAAGATGAGCACTCGCCATCATCTTTGTTTCCATCAGCCTTGACTTGAGGCTCCTGCGTGCCCGAATCTGAGCCCGAATATCCTGAGGTGAKGYTTCYCTYRATCACGTCCTTCAYGTCATTTGCAATGCCTTGGAGAACGTTGCCGACAACTTCTGTCAGGCTCGCTGRAATAAAGAGGTTAAGTAAGTTTCATCRRCAARGGAACCAGCGCACATCTTAGAGCCGCCATRAGCTTGATCCATTTCACCGTGGTGGGCCGGCTGGCGGGCAAACCGTGCGAAAATGCCTTAARRTCCCGMGGCAAAGCACGTTTAAGCGCCTCAATATACTCAGGTCCTTGAGATGCCGAGCAAGTTAGAACGACTTCTCTCGATAACGTACATTCCTGCACATACTAGTATTGTCTTCAAACAGTGACGTCACATCCCGATCTTCACGAGCGTCTTCCCACAAGTCTGTGACGCTCTGTGTGTGGGTCCAAAGTTCGAGAATAATCGGAACGGCCGTTGGAAATAACACTAAGCGCAGGCGTTAATGGAGACTGGTGATAGAGTTGAAAACCCGTACCATGCTTTGCCCTGACACTTAAGAAATGAATCCAGTGGGAACGTGTGCTGGGATCACTTTCGCGTATGATTCGATCTTTGACCGATATAATGATGGGTTCCACCGTCTCGGGCTCCAGATCTCTCGCTACACAAATGGTTCAGAAAGATTCCTTATGAGTGATTANGAGTAGTTTGCACANTACTTCGCTCTTGGCAGATGGTTAAAATCAACTTGACAGACGAGAGTCGAGCAAATCCATCGAGCCCTGTACTAGCCCATTCAACAAGCTTTTCAAGAAGAGCTTCGTTATCAAGGCSAACTCGAAGGTCARCTAACATGTTGTCAATGCATGGACACAAGAACAATRCATTGCTGAGGGTTAACTTACGCTGCTTGATGAAAACTTCCCACACGAGCATGGTGTCAYGGGGGACCCACCACCCACTGGGCTGGGCAGTTTTTAGCCACCSTAGTGMGTTGATRGGCCCACRGACGAGATCTAGGTCTGGGATTATTTAATGRCAACCAACTTRTCTCTGCATTAAGGACTTACTGCCTTTGMTAAGTTCCTTTAGAAGTGACTGTGCCTTTTCACGAACTGAGCCGTCGGCGTCATGAATRGCGGYSGTGACTATCTTCTCAAATAGAACAGGGAACATGTCTTGAATAAAGCTGAGGTTGCTGTCCCAAGCAAAAGCGTACGGTGGCGGGCTCGAYCTATCTTCTTTAAGCACYTCTGTCAGGTCAGCCAAGRTGCGGTCACAGTTCCCGGATGGCAGGTGATCCAAGCCTGCGATGAAAWCCTTTTCTATGGCGGCCTTGATTTTTGACTTATATTCTGCRGATTTTTCAGACGTTCTTGCCCACACGTCCTTYGCCAAGGACAGCGCAAGACGGCGAACATCCGYTGAGTCTGTATTCAAGGCAACCTCCACCAAGTTGGTGATAGATCGCTTGGGAACGGAATTGAACGGACTAGTGGGATCTGAAAAGTGTTAGCGCTTTGTGATGTCTCACTCTCACAGAGACACATACCTTTCCAGATCGTACTGACAAACTCGATCGTACGCAAGCGCTGATGTGGCAGCTCATGYTTRAGCCCGATCCCRACTTCAGCAACCAGTGCACTAGTCAATTGAGGCATCATCCTTCCGGAAGATGCGCCCAAACTCGCTAGCAGACGCAATCCATCTTCTCTGACATCTCGGTCTTCAGACTCTACGACTACGTACGAGATGGTACCAATGGATTCGGGATTGAACAAGTCGGCTGCAACTGTGTCAGGTGGACCAAGATATTGAAGTATATCACAAGAATCTCACCGTTCAGAYCAGGGTGTTGCAATTGGCTGAGCATCTTGATGGTATGGRTCCACAACGTACGATGGGGAATCCTTAAGAATGAGACAAGGSTCAATATGCTCAGAGGKGGGCGGGARGCACCGAGCTCAAAMCCCGRGGCAAGGGATGGCGTGTTGAGTAATGGCGCCGTCACAGCGTCATCCGATTCAGTCACTGAAAGGCCAATCAGTTGTACCGCTGAGCGGAATCCTCAGGTAATAGGTACTTACTCATAGCTGCATAGAGCTGAGGTAGAACCTTCGGTGCCAATTTTTTCACGATGTCGTGCTCTTCATCTTGTACGCTTTGGGCCCAGTCCGTTGTTCCGGGAGCGGACAGAGTACAGTACGCTRCRTTCTGGTGTAAGCAAATTGCACCTCAACGRTACRGAAGAACTTYRTCCTACCCTCTGCTAGACACAGGCTTAGAACATTGGCGCTCATTGCCTTCAGATTCTTCCCACTTCGAACTCCTTGAAGAACACCACAACAGGCGGCCAGGATAAGGCGCTGTCGGTGACCGGGGGGAATATCCTCAAGAGACACCTCCCACGGGAGGGCGTCCATTTCAGACTGGTGAAAATCGGTGATACAGCGAGGTTTGCGATCCGCATCCGGTAGTTTTCGGAAAAGACAGTGGAGTTCTATCTTCAGAGAAAGCTGTAATGGGAGGAGAGGTTTCGGCAAGGAGTCCAATTGATGGAGTGGATAACCGGACTCGAGTAATCTCCGCAACGTATGTAGGAGGGCCGAGTCCGGCTCGAATTTCTGTATCTCGAAATGATGGACGAACCGCAGAAAGGAGAGCAAGTAATTTGAAAGGGACTCGTTCTGTAGGGACCGGTCATCAGCTGGTTCCAGGGCGAGCCGTCTGAAGCGTCCCAACATGCGTTCAGGGGCTTCTGTAAGGCAAAGGGACTGAACCGATTCCTCCCCGAAGCGAGGAAGAGCGAGTTCTCCTACAGCTGCGTCAACCCTTGAAGGGTCTGGCGACATGATCAGATGGGTGTAGAAGATTTCGCCCAAGCATTGGTCTTTCTTTGATGCGCATTGCGGCCCCACCTGGCCGAGAACGATCTTCAGGGACTGAATGAGGTCAGAAAGAGGATTTCGGAGGGAGGATAACGAGGCGGTATGGGGAAGCGAAGTGACTGCGCCGTAAATCACAGCCCCGAGTACGACAAACGCTAGAGTGACGTAGCCAAGTATTTTCTCGTCGGTAATGCTTTGGATAATCAGTCCAATAAGGAAGAATAGAGAGGCAATCTGAACCAGCAAGAACATTAGGATGATCGCTGGCTGCAGATATTTAGAGCTCTCCATGTCCAATCGGTGACGGCGGTAAGCGTCCTCTGGTTTTCTTTTGCTTTTGGTGCTGGTAGGGACCAAGTTTGCTAGCCAGGTCTTGGCGAGAATACCCATGAGTGCGCTGAAAAGGGTGAGATAAAGGCTGGCGTGCCAGAGAACGCTGACGCAATTAGCCGCAGCGGGAATACTGTGCACGACATTGACGATTGAGAATCCTCGGAAATGGTCACGTATGTCGCCGAGCAGATTCTGTTCGGAGTTTTCCTGAATGTCACGTCGGGCGTCAATAATGAAAGACGAGACCACTCCAGCGAACAAACCGGCCTGCAACAAAAGGTCAATCGAAGGATCTCCGTATTCTAGAATAAGCCACACACAAATATGAGGACAGAGTCCAATAGGCCCGATTTCATGAGTTCGACTCTATCCTTCGCGGCTTGTTCAGCGTCCTCGAGATAAAGGTCCCATATCTTCGAATTACGGTTTGGGTCAAGCGTGATTTTTGGTTCAGTTGGTTCGACCATATCGATTGCATGCTGAGGGCTCACAATCAACAAAGGGGGAACACAGCGACGTCACGGGAAGATACTTACAGAGGCCATATTCCCTGGGCAATGGTAGTGGGCGGGGTGTAAGCGGTAGAGAAGGGGTACCAAGCCAACGTTTACGATTAATATAGCAGCACGTAAGATTTTCCAAGGAGCTGTCCATCTGACATGCCTTCATCACTTCTCAGATCATCATAATGGAATGTATCGTTTTGAATAAGCTCAAGCGCTTAACCTTAAAATTGGCCGTCAAATCATCGAGGCTTTCTCCTCCGGTATTTTCGTCATGCCGTACTGGTGCTCTAAGATATGAGACTCCAATTAAACCATGTATAGACGCAAATTCTCACCTGCACCGGAGTACGCGACGAACTGGAGAATTTGTCGGACCTCCCTGCCATCGGTTGGCCACCTGAAGAATCATGATGCAGACTGAAGTTATCGGACGTCGGGCAGATGATGAATCATGTTCAAGCATGTCTTCGTTCCCTTCCTCGTTCTCGTCGTCGTTGTCATTAACGACCTGCGAATTGTGGTGGTGGTCCGGATTCAGGCGCCTTTGGCCTCTCCTCAGCCGCTCAAGTTGCCATCAATTGACAGCACAGCCTCCGCGTGATTTCCAGTCGTGACGCTCAGGCTGTTCGCGCGTTCGTTTCCTGTTCCTGCACCATTCCGGAGAGCGCCTCTCCAAAATGTCTCTCTGTCGACCAAAACCATCTGTCTCCGCCCTAAACCATGCTAGTAGAACGCTGGTAACCAGCTCGTTCACAAAATCCCGGGGTTACGCAAGTCAAGCCAAGGCTCTGAAGGAAGAGGTTAGTCCGGCTCGAGGCAAGGGTCACGACACATGGAACGTGGAAGCTAAAGAGTCTTTGGTGTACAGGCACACAAGACCTCAGAAACAAACGCATCGAAACCGGCTTTGACATGGCCTGAATATTTGGCGATTAGACGGAGTAGACATAGATGGCAGACGGTGCGCAAYTATTGGGTAWWATTCTTCGAGTCTTGTAGCGCTGAACCGACCGGACATTKCAGGCTGCAATGATTCCTTCAAGTCTCGTTGGCTTCTCCTCTGGAATCCTCTACTTTGGCTCGCTCGAAACCGACCCTCTCAAGCCCATATTTGTACGAATTCTTCACAAAACGTAACCCGCACGAGACCACGTACTCACTGTTATTATGACGTTGTTCTGCTGTTCGTTCGTTCGTTTAGGGATTTGACCCGTTCATGGTCTATGGATTCCTCACACTCGGTTGCCTTGGTACGTCTATCCCAACCTCACTTTACCGGACGTCTCCGTATAACTGACACCTTGGTTCTGTACGTAGGTGCCGGAGCCCTCGCTGGTCCAACTATCGGAGGAAGCCTCTGGAGGTTCACCCACCGTAACCAAGTCGACTTGATTGACGAGAAGGAGAGAGAATTCTTGAGCCGTATTGCTAAGAATCGAGTAGACGTGTCTCTGCAGACTGCAACTGCTCCGGTACCCGATTACTACGGTATGTCATTTTGACATTGGGCGTTACACCCTTTCGAGGGGCGGCTGACTGACTGACAAATTCTCGTTTCGTCTAGGCGAGAGGATCGGATCTTTGCATCAATATAGACAGGTACGTATGCAGCTCTCCACCACCACTATCCCGAATGCTCATTGTTGGTTGTTCCTAGTGGCTCCGTGACCAGAACAAGTACAGGCGAAAGGTCGTCCTCCCAGAGAAGGAAGACTAGAATGAACAGTGCATCCATCCACGTACACATGCCTGCCTCTATTTATTAAAGAATAACCTTTCCCGGCGCAAGTGACTACCACCTAATGTATTGCTACCGTGCAATCTAACTAGACTGTCGAGCACAACCACCACTTCTCCAATTTCGATCGAATCACCTCTCCACTCAATTCTACTCACTACATTCATGGCTAAATCCTAAAAACCGATATTAATTCGACACACCGGTATGTATGTATTCCAATTCGTAGGTCAACGTAAAAGAACGTTACACCAGGCAACGGCAGCGAGAGAAAGAGGTAAGGCTAAGGCTAAATAAAAGGTGAGAGATGAGTGAATCGAGTGAACGAATGAGTGTCCGTTATGATCAACGTATAGTGGCCGTAAGGAGGGGCGTGGCGCGCGCGTCGCAAGTACTAGAGATACAATATGAGTACAAAATGGTATGTAAGGTTTCTATACTAAATTCGCAAGACGAGAGAGTTCAGCGAGGAGGCGTAAGCTATGCGGCGGAACTAGATGTAAGGAAGATGGATAGAGAGATGAGAGAGAAGAGAGAGGGAGCCGTTTCGTCAAGAACGCGGGAACACAGGGGAGGGAAGGCGTATAGTCCGTTCGTCAATTACTGGCAACAAAATCTCCAAAAACCGAATAAAAAAACCATTCTTCTTCNNGCATTCAACCCCACCTTCAGACGTTCATCGGAACCGGAATAATCCTCTTCCTCTCCTGCAAACACACGCACGGGACAACGCCTCTCGGCGAATCAATCCTCCCTACCAACTGCACCAAACACCACGCATCGCGGTACTCTTCAATTATCCGGACAGTATCCCCAACTTTAAGGCGCAGCTCGTCTTCTAGCGTCGGAGTAAATGGGGCGATGACTGTCATGAGACGGGGAAGCTGACTGTGGTGACTTTGACTCCCGTACCCACCGGTGTGGTGGTAATATTGACTCGAACCCTGATGACCGTGACCGCTAGCGCTCGAGGATACCGCTGTGATCCCCGAGGTCGAGGACTCTTGACTCCTATACGTATAACTCGATGACGGGTTGGCCGTATGCCCTTTCCCAGATCCGGGTTTATTTCGTTGCGACCTGACAGTCCCACTATTCCCGCTGCCAATCCCAGGAGGTGGGACGTCACGCTCAAAGCTTAGTGGGGGTGGCGTGGCCGCGGGAGGTGGAGGTGGAGGGATTGAATGGTCGTGGTTACTGCTGCTAAAGCTGTTCCGGGAATAGAGGGACCCGTCCGAGGTAATGCCCCCACCCCCAGAGAACCGTCGGGCCTCCCTCGACACAGCAAGCAGATCTTGCTTCTGGCTCCCACCGGGCGTCGCAGGAGGGGAACGCGGCTGTGGCTGCTTAAGCTTCTGCGGGAAGGAGCTAGGAGTGGAACTAGTGGTAGTTGCCGCGGCAGGTGGGGGCCNTTGGTGGCGTCAGCGAGGATGAGGACGACGCCTGGGGCAGTGGCTCGAAATTGCTAGTGGTCGTAATTGGCGGGGACCACAGTGGTTCAGGACCTCCATTCGCCACGATGAGTGGAGCAGAAATACCCTTGCTCTTAATCGAATTCGGCAAGTGCTGGGTCTTCAAAGGGGGTTTCTTCTCCTCCGACTTCTTCAGCGAGAAGGAGAAAGAGCTTGACATCCTCCTGCCAGTATTACCCCCAAGCCCGGGTGGGTGCGAAGGGGCAGCAGCATTAGAAGCGCCCTGCCTCTGCCACGAACTAGGGGCATTCCATCCACTCCCGCTACCGAGACCGTTCCTCGCATGGCCCCCATGGGATGTCGACCCGGACGTCAAAGTAGACGACCGCCGGAAATTGAGGAGAGCCTTCTTCGGCTTCTCAGTCTCCACTTCAAAGAAGCTGCCATACGGATCCGCCTTGGACGACTTGGACATGCTTCCGCCTGTCGAGTACGAATTCGAGCTCTCTACCCCCTTCCCGACTCCATACTTTTCGTACGAACGGTTCATGCGAGCTATTTCCCTCGCTCGTACTCGCCATCTCCAGATCAAAACGCCTGGAAAATAGAATAAAGAAATGCTCACTCAGAAAGCGCAAGGGAGGACGTACCGAAGCCGGTGATGATAAGACCGACAGCAACAATCCCAATGATAACGGGGACAGACATTTTGAAGCTGGTACCGCCGCTAGTCGTTGATGCTGACGCCGACGAGACCGTACCATTCGAAGCGTCTTCTCCACGGGATTCGATCTGCACCAACCGCCCCACTCCTGCAAGATGTCCCCTAAACACAGTCATCCCACCAGATCAAACAGAATAAATTCAGTCAATGGTGTTCAGGCAAACGAGAGGGCAGGGGGACGACGGAGAGAGGAGAGGGAGAGCAAGCTATAGTCGAGGGACTAGGGAAGAAGGGACGAAGCAAGAGAAGAAGGGAGAAGCCTCAATTCAAGATTCAAATAAGCCATCGAAGCCCCGTCCATATATTGACGCTTGGGAGAGGAGAGAAAACAGCAATTCAGTTCAGATGGCGTTGCATCAAACTGATCATCGTTCCATACACCTGTCAATAATAATCCGCCCCTCTCACCCAGTGGCTCTCGAAGAAGAATCAGGCAACCTCACCAGCCATATACGTATAACGATGCGAATTTACCCGCGCGTAACGCTCGCACACTAGTCAACGGAGGGAATTAAAGCGCCATTTTGGGTTCTAATGAGCTATCCCATGACCACGAAATACATCACCGGTGGGAACGAAAGCTAACGAAGGCAACGATGACCAAATGTCGTCCTGAAGAAGAAAGGGCATCATGAGCTCGGTAGGCGTATGTAAGAAAGTCGAAAGCGTAGAAATGACAGAAGTAGATCTCCGTATTATCCATCATCATTTTTGTGTTGTCGGGATGTTCAGATCACTTCCAGCAGCTGATTCGACACAGCTCTGTGGAGCGATCTGGCTCCCTCCCCTGGTATGTAGTGCCCCAGCGCATCGTCTATAAGCGAGTCAATCGCCTCCATCGAGAGCGCCTGCGCATCCTCGCCCCCAAGTTGGTATATCGCCTCGGCACACACAGCCCGTTTCTCATCCAGCGTAAACGGAACGAACGGAAGAACTGAGGTTATCCTTGACAACACCGAAGCCTGTTGCGATGATAGATGGACGGGAAAGCGACAAATTGTCAGAAAAAAACTGTCGAAATAAACGGATAGATAGACAGTACGCACTCCAATCCGCTCAGATACCCGAGGTCGCAACAACGCCACGAGATCCAGGAATTCCTGCCTCGACAGCATTTCCAGAGGCTTCTCCCTGGCAGTCCAGTGATCGAAGATAAGGTCTTGCCCAATGTTTGACGTGCACAACCAGATGACATTCCTGACGTCGACATGTCGACTCTTGGCTTCGAACGAGCATCGGCCGTGCTCCCATGGCATGAGCAACGACCACAGCACTTTTTCGTTGTCAACCTTTTCAATCTCCTATTTCGTTTGTTCGTTGTGAGGAAGAGTGAGTGTCAGTGACTGTTGAATGGTAAATCTTGACACGAGGGAACTTACGTCGAGAACCACCACACACCGCTTCCCTTCATTGTTCACAAGGAACTCGGCAAGTGTGCAATTTGTCGGCTCCTGTTTTACGAACAAATCATCGAGGTAAGTTAAAGTCAAAACCGGACCGAACGAAGGCAAATTGAATAAGATTAAGAATTAGCGTGCTTACCTCAATAGGGTTCATAGAGTACGATTCCCAAAGGTCATCCTGTGACCGCACCGTCACCATATTGACCGTGTGTGTAGGAACATCGAGGAGCGATCCAACTGCGGGAAATGGCGATAACGTTAGAAACAGACACACACACGTAGCCAAAAACGTCAAAAAACGACATACATTTCCGAGCGAGAAGACTCTTCCCGTGTCCACTGGGGCCTTATCACAGCAGATAGATAGGGCGAAACAGAAAGAAGAGATCGTCAGTACAGATCTTATGCTCCAAACCATGCGGACATGGCCATCACAAAGGCGAAAAAAGAATTTTGATAGGCATCGAGCCACGACCCAGTACTCACCACTGAACATGACAACAACAGGCGTCACCGAAATTTGGCGCGAATGGATGCTCAGAAGCCTGAACAGCTCCTCCAAGGCTCGGTCCTGACCCACAAGGTCATACCGTACACGGGTCAGAGGGCGGAAAAACGACCGATGGATCAACTTGGACGTCTTCCTCGTATGCGCAGCATCCGCTCGCTCGACGAAGTACCTACATAAAACGTACAATTTCGTTAGCACGATAAGAAGAATCAAACCCATATCGTACGGGTGAACAAACGAACGCACCTAGTCGCGGGATCCATGCCTTCCATCAACGAAGTTTGTTGAGTCTTGGCCTCAACCGAGCCACCTTCTCCCGCAGACTCCTCCTTCATCTCTTGCTCCTGGGTATCACGCTGTTGCTGTGGTTGACCCTTGAGCTGCTTGGGATCAGCCCCAAACGCCAACAAAGTCTTCACGATATCCAGTTTGTTTGTCAGCTGGTCATTCGTAAGCGCGAATTGCAACGCAGATTGGGGTCCAACGGCTTCGTTGGGATTAGCATCCCCGTTCTCCAACACCCGCCTCACTTCCTCGACGTCATCGCTCGCAATGGCGAACATGAGCGTCGGCTTGGGAGTAGCAATAGAATGAATGGACGCGGGTGGTTCCCGGAGGAGGGACGAGGCGGGTCGGGTGATGATAGGTTGGAGAGGTGGTGCGGTGTGCGGCGGGGCCGGGATATGATTGGGTGTGTACGGGGCAGCGGGAGTGATAGCGGTAGCAGGACTAACATCAAGTGGAAGTGGGCGTCGGATAGGTTCATCCCGGATGTCCTGCCGGAACGTATTGTCGTCTTCCTCTTCATAAATAGGTTCAGAGAGTCTACTTGAGGGTCGGAGATGGTTGCTAAATTGAGTAACATGGGCGGGCGCCGAGGGCCAGGAAGGGTGAGGTGCGACCGGCGCTGAGATTGGGGAACCAAAGGTGGCGAGGTGATTCAAATCGTCAGTGAGCAAAGAAGGTGATCGTGGAGGAGGTCGTGAGTCTATAATGTTACTTGAAGAACCGGTAGAAGAGTGATAAGGATTAGCAGTAGCAGGTGCAGACGAAAGCTGTATATGTTTTTCATTAATAACGGGTAGCCAAATTGCAAGGTAGATGTAAGTAGCTCACCGAACGAAGGACAGATGAAGAATTCCGTGATGATACAGAAGATAACCGTAGATGTGCAGAATCTATTCAGAGGTTCATTAGCACCCTGAATATTTCTCGAAGAGGCCTCTCCACGTACCAGAATAATTATTAGGATTAGAAAGCGAAAGGGTGGGATTGTGACCCGGCCGAGAATTCAAATGCGAATTCAACAAAGTTGACTACGGGATGCCATCAGTAAAAGTATACGCAAGGCAGTATCAGAAGAACGACTCACAAGCCTGAGAGGTCGAAGGGAACTTCGCCTGCTGGTGGAAGAGGAAGGTGGTGTAGAAATCGGTCGCTCAATAGGATCTTCTAGTCCTGGAGATTGACTCAAACTCAGCCGGGAGAGGCTTCGATTGGTGTTCGGATTTATAACAAGAGAAGGTCGATCGGAATGGCCCTAGTGGGGTGTCAGAGAGAACTCGAAAGGAGGAAACAAAAAAAAAAAAGCAATCTTACCTGCGACTGAGAATTACGGAAACCGAATGGGATCTTTCTTGACATATCCCGACTATGACGTTCATGGTCCGTACCCTGAAGRGACTGCCTGCTACTGGAAGCGATCGAGGCAGGTGATCCCATTCCTTTTGCCACAGATTCCAGAGAGGTAATGGGCGARGAGGCATTGGAATTCGTGTAAAGATGCCCCAGTCGCGAGGATGGCGGAGGCGGGGTGAAGACGCGTTCACGCAAAAGCAAAGGWCCRCTGGCRCTTGACATGGGAGATTCACTGAACGTGGCCGATTTTGGTGACGGGGCCATGTCGGTGTAGGAATCGTAGAGGGAGTTGAGCGTGTCCCCATCCTGCAGCTCTGGCTCTCGTTGGAGATACGCAAGGTAGGCCGTCGAATCGTCTTCATTGTCAGGGGTAATGGGAGAGTCGAATGCATCTTCCACCTCGACATTTTCATTGGCAAGAGTTAGAGGCGGAGGGAAGGGTCCGGCTGGCGGTGGCGAGAACACTGGAGCTTCCTCTAGTGGCGCTTCGGTCACTGGGGAAGGAACTGCTTCTGCGACCGTGGTATCTGCAGGTGGGAAATCGACGTCCTGGGGGTATTCTCGATTCAACCATTCCGGGCTCTCCATACCATCCATCGGTAGCTCGATAGCATTCTGAATAGCCGTAGACAGCTGRTCTGAAGAGAGCGTGTCATCAAAACTCTGGATTTCACTCTCATGCCATGAAGGGTCCTCCTCCTCCTCCTCCTCTTCCAGGACCTCGTCCAAAGCTTGGGCATTCTGTTGTTCAAGAGCAGCCTCCTCGTTGTGAACGGGGCTTCGAGGTGCACCGACGAATAGTGCRGTGTCAACGTCGACYGGTTCCCAGACTGAYGTATGGCCATACGACTCCTCATCCTCGACCTGTCGCTCCGGTTCCCCCATATGATCGTCCTCAACCTGTTGCCAAACCGGTGTACGGTCATCCTGCGGTTCCAACGTAGGACCGTCTTCGACCTGTTGCCAAACCGGTGTACGATCATGCAACTCCTCCGTTTCTTGAATTGGTGAATTGCCAAACGACTCGTCCTCCGGTTCCAACACATGATCATCCTCA
>SDEE01000713.1:0-24547 GCA_004126415.1 Candolleomyces aberdarensis
CGCTGTCATAACCCCATCATTATAATGATTGCGACGAGTATCGCGTTCGAATGCATCGACCGGGCGGTAGTAAGCCACGAAAATCGGGTTTCCAGACAAGCAATCGTGCATCGCGGCTTTGAGACATTGTTGCTAATTGGACGAGGCTGCAGATGGCTGATGGGTCCGTTGATTTGGGGTAGATAGAGGAGGTAAGCTGAGAATGAATTTCATCTCAGAATGTAGTAGAAAATACGGAGGGAAGGACGGTTCAAGTAGTTCAGCTCTTATGAGAAGGATTACCAAAGGAGGGTATGCGTCACCAGTTTCGCGGAGGAAGACGGGGATCGCATACTCTCCGGTTGACTACAGTTTTCAGCCCAACTTCTTCTCTTCATCCACGTCGCACAACTGTGCCGGGGGCAGATCAAAAACAGCCGTAGACGTTGACGTAGTCGGAATTTGACCGTTAATTGTAATGACTTCTCACCTGCCCCAGTCAAATTGATGGCAGTGAGGTTCATCGGGGTGGTCGTAAAAGGGTTCAACGCTGTTCAAGGCAGTCGAATTGGGGTAGCCAATTGGACATTTCTCTTATTCCTCCAGTTCCCAGTCCGTGAACGCGGGATCCGTCGATGAGCCCTGCGCACTGATGCTAAGATTGTAGCCCTGCTCATCGTGTTCGAAGGTTGTCGCTGAAAAAAGGAAAAACTCGATCCCAAAAGGTTAACAGCTACGCGGATCGATGATTAGCATTGGCCCACAATCAAAGGTCAGCGGTCAACCACGAAAAATGAAGGTCCGTAGGTGGGTCTAAGAACCGTGAGTCGGTGTCGCTCACTTCAAGGGATAGGATCGGGCTGGAGTACCCAAACTATAGGCATTCGAATCACGGTTCACGAGCGAGCCAGAGACTTCAGAGCCTGACAAGAAGGAATAGACGACGTTCGCATGATATTTGCGACTCTCATTGTAGTCCCAATGGCGGAATCTAGGGGAAGAGGGGAAGAGGGGAAGAGAAGGCTTCATTTGCGTTGGGATAGTCGATTGTTCAAATTTGAGAGGGGTTTATAACAAAGACAAGCCAGTCCGCCATGATCGGACTGTTTGATTGAGCTTGTGCCTGCGCCGTTCCTCGTGGACCAATTGCAAGCAACAGGCAAGGGAAACCCACATTCGCTAAAGGAACTTCGGTTCTTCGTCTCAGAGCAAAGATTGATTGAGTAACTACTATTACCTTTATCCCAGCAGTACAGTCCCGATACAATATCTTATGCATGTGACATCAACACAATTGAGTCTATTCCATGCGACCCCAGTGAAAGTAAGCGCCGACATGCTGAGGAAAGGGGTGAGATGAATATGGAACGGAAAGCAAAGGCCAGGTTCTGCATGGGAGGAGTCGATTCTCATGGACTATTATTGTTCAAGGTCCACGTTCAAAGCGTGCGTGGCACGGGTAAAAGTCTCGTAGTGAAGGAGAAACAAACCGAGGTGCGTTCAAGCCTGTCCTCGTCGTGATAAAAACCATCCAAGGCAGAATAGCCTCTCGAATCCTCGATTTTGTACATAGGAATCCGAATGCCTATCTGCTGGTGTACGTCTGAGCCCGCTCTGAATGTGGGCGTTTATTTCCTCGAGGTGATTAACAAAGTAACTTTCCGTCCTTAACTTGCCCCATACAAATTTAACTTTTTCTAAGTTTTTCGACTCAAGTTCAGATGGTCGTCTCAAGTGCACTCAAGCTACCCCCAAGGCAACGTAAGTTAGTAGCAAGTTTATACAAAGTTGTGCCCTGAGGTCGAGTAAACAGTCTATTCTCATTGAGAGACGGTGGATTGTAATATCCTGTTGACCGTTGTGTCAACTATAGCTCTATTCTCACAATGTTCAATTCTGAATTCCTTGATCTAGAGGGCTGAAGACTCCTTTCGGACGGTTGGATCCAAGTGTGAGTGTCGGCCCATCATTCCCTGGATATATGATGAGCAAGCTGCAACACCATCCTCAACCTCTCACCCAATCGTACCCAAGCCATTCCCGCGTTATTCGGGCAGTCTGAGCCAAGGCTTGGTGTCACCAAATATAGAAGATTTCGAATGTCCGCTTGCAATTAAGTGGTCTACCGACGCGGTAATGTGTTAGGAGCGAGTTGGTCGTTCTGAGGCCCGGGTTCAACTAGGTTCGAGTTAAATCCAAGTTAGGTCCAAGTTAGGTCCAAGTTAGGTCCAAGTTCATCCAAGTTTGCTCAAGCAAACCCCATGTTTTGTCATCGACTTTGACCTCCTCTCTTAACTCGTTTATTTGAACACGAGTTGTATGTACACCTCCGCCTCTGATGGCTCATGAAGGAAATATAAATAGATGTATTCGAATGTATCTGAAGTTGTAAACAAGTGTAGAGACGGCACGAGACCAGGCAGATTATAGTTAACCGAAATTGAACGCAAGAGAAGTGATAGAGAAAAGGTGGGGAAACAGGGGAAAGTCATCGAGGTGGAAAAGTCATGCTCACTTGTACCTCAAAACATTCGAGAGCGGTGCATGAAAAAGAATTGTTCAACAAACAAAATGGAGGATGGAAAGTCAGTACAGAGACGTCAGCGGTGGCTAGCCACAACCTGAGGAATGAGGGAGGAAGAGCCAGGAGTTGGTCGTAAATTTAAATTTAGCAGGACTAATGGCAGGGATGTCCTTTGGCTGGGGCACGTTAACTTACCGCCAAGTCAAACTGCTCCAAGGGAGGCACGGACAAGTTAGCTTTTTTTCGCAGGGAAGATCAACGACAAGTTAACTTAAAAAGACACGCGCAATCCACCACTAGCCACCGTCGCAGACCGTCTGCTCATCCACATATTCGGCTTTAAACCTCCAGTGTAAACAGAAACAAAAGAAAGCCATGCTCACCGACTTGCGCCTCTGATCCCAAATTTGGCGGCTTCTCTTCGAAGTACCGAAATAGACATACTTTGCCTGGATCAGAAGAACTATGGCACGTATACGGCTCAGATTTTCGATTATCCATGAGGCGATGGAGCCTGACGGGGCCTGTTCCTGTGATCCCCTTGTCAGCCCTGCAAGCGTTCTCGGGGTGGCCTTGCCAGACAACTAACCTAACAGCGATGTGAATAGGCTTTGAGCGAGCGTGCCTACCCATCTTGCACTTTCGGAGAGGAATAGTATGGAATGTTGGCTTTCGACATTGCCTGTGGTCTGGATCGTGGCAACCATATTAACTTCGACGATGTTACGAACAGCAGGATGGCCAAACATTTCTCAAACCAGTGAGACGACGGACAAAAGAGAAAGCACTGGATCATATGGGTACACTGAGAGATACATAGAAAGTGATAAGCGTTAGTATACAATATAAATCAGAGAAATCTTTCCACTGCCAGCCTAAAATTTATGATTCCGGTGTGGCAAGTGGTTGTACGCTGTTTGGCGCATTGAATGTTTCCTGCAGGTTAGGCGACGCCGTCTGGTTCAACGTAACCTCCCCATCGTGGACATGGGGTTCCAAGTCATCCTGACTGACCCCTCTCACGTTGACCGCATAATTCCTACACGCCTCCCTACTCTCGACCAACCTCTCATCCTCCCTATCATATACAACAACCCTGAAACCTCTCTCACCCTTTGAATTCCTCTCAGCCAACCCGCATCCGAAGTTATACTCCAAGCATTCTTGGACAGTGGGCAACATCATCTTGTCAGGTGCATACGTCCCCGAGTTGTTATCGACGACCAGCTCCCAATCGATGTCGTCATCCGCAATGGAGTCGTTGAAATTCGCCCATCCGCCCACAGGTCTTGGGTGGAACTCGCCCGAATACCGAACATGCTGCGCACAGTTAGAGTGCAAAGCATGCTTTGAAGCAAAGTCCACAAAGAACGCTGCGCCCGTCTCGCTAAACCTGAGACTGTCATCCGCGGAGGAGATGATGTAGGTGTACACAGCTGGTTTGATCCGTTCTCCCCCTGCCCCTCCTTCTGCTGAAGAAACGCCTTCGGGGCCGGAACCTGCGTTCAGGATAGTCTTGAGTGAAACAGGTTCTTCGACTCCTCCTTCCATCCGGTTATCAATGACACCATACCCATTACTCGCCAACCTCGCATAGAGCATTCGGTGCCCAGCTTGAATCCCGCTGCGCACCGCAAGACTCGTCGGGCCCGCCCCAAAAATCTTCTGCGCTGCAGGGTACTTGGTGTTCCAATCCTGATGGACGTTCCTGAAGAACAGGGGCACAGCCTTGATCACGAACTTCCACGTCGAGTACAACCGGGAATCCCGTCGATGCCCATGGATACTAGAGCGTCCACCCGGGTCGGCGTTGCTGCCAGCCGTATTGGTCGTAATCGCTGAACTGGTGAACAGCCCAACCGTAGGTGAAAAATGCCTTGTAAATCTGATGGGTCCGTCGAACAGGTACTGAAACTCTTCTTTCTTGCGCATTGTGGAGGGTTTGGAGTCGATTTTCAGCCAGAACGTTCCTCTTGATTTGCGAAGAGCTAAGACGGGACCTTCGATCTGGACTTCCTTTGCACCAGCTGATAAACTGATGTTGAATTTGCCGATAAAGTCGTCGGTGGCGGACCCTTCGTCTTTATCGTGCACTTCTACCGCTAGGTCGGCGGTACTGGGAACGTTTTTGATGCGCCAGATTTCGTTCCAGACGGGAGCGAGAGAGTTCCGAACGACGTTGGACCTGTGAGCGATGGCAGGTTTGAGGTTGGATGGGTGTCTCAGATAACAGGGGCAAAGCGGGGTAGACGTACACGAAGGAAATCCGGTGGTCGATCTTTGCGACAAAGTAGGGGTCGGCGCTCCCAACGACGTCCATCTTGGGGAGTCCTGAAGCTCCGATAAACTATGATACAAACCAACCCCAACGTCAAAACCTCATGTACAGGGACGAAAATTGACAACACGCACCTGAATCTCAACATCTACCAATGGAACCTCAATCCCCATCTCCCCAAGCTTCCTCGTCAGGGCACCCTTCTCCCTATTGGCAGCCTCCTTCGTCTTATGAACGGCTTCGTTCAAAGACTCGAGCATGTTGCTCATGCTCAGCAAGTTTCGCTTTCCAGGCATCTTCGAGTGCAACTGTTCTTGCTTGGCGTATCCGTTTGTGGCTCGTCCTACTGGTGATGCTCCTTCGCGCCCGTACGTTTCGGAGGTTCGTGGAGGTCGTCGTCCAGCTCTTCTGAATTCCCGTGCGTTTCAGAAGTCGTTGTAGTCGTTATAACCGATGCACGGAGCCAAAGGGGATCAGGCTCGGTTCCGGTCGTCAAACAAGAGTGATAGTAAGAATCCCAAGAGATAATACGAGATCGATGGGAACCCGCCCTAATTATAGTGGGCCGCCAAGGCCTGTGGGCGCCTCCTAAACCTAAGCCTGAATAACTGAGTCACCGCCCAGGGTAATGACCAGGAAAAGCGATGCGCCGAGAATCCGAGAAGATCACACAGGATTTCTTGGGTTGTCAAACTGGTGGTCTGAAGGACGGATGGCTGTCAGGAATGGTCAATAATCTCCCTTGGCGTTATGTGGTGTCAGCAGCGAGTGCCAAGTGGCAGTTGAGGAGGAGTCTGAGGAAGGGGAGGATCGAGGCGAAGGCTGTTCAAACCCTGAGACCGGTGCGGGCGCTGAATTCAGCCAAATATAGCGCAACACGCAACCCGACCTGAGCCAAAAATAGCTACCTGAGCGCTCGGAGATAACCGAATCGACTGTTTCGACAAAGCCTCTCCCAAGGTCCGGGAAGTGGAAGGCAACAAAGGTGAGATAGTGAGAAAGAGAAATGAGTCCTCGAGACTGACCCCTGGACCAGACTCTCAATGAGAGAAGAGAGTGGTGCGAGTGCTGCGTAGCACAACAAGGCACATAAGATAAATTCAGGTTATCTGCTAAAGCATGATACAGGACTGCGTGGACGTAGACTACGAATAGAATAAAAAAAGAGTGTACCAGGTTATCGTCGCCCGGAGGGCCCTCACCAATGTGGACATGCGGGAGCCAAGTGATAAAATTGGGCGTGAGTCAATTTCAATTTTCACAAGACGTTTGTGGCTCAAAATAGCCTTAGAATTAACAAATATACGTTCCTAATAGCAACCTTTATTTATGCTGTTTATACTACCTAACTACGTCTCCTGGCAAGTGAAAACTGCTCTGCATACTACTAGACGCGGACTCAATGGATGGGGAAGGATTCATAAACAATACTACAACGAACGAATAACGACTTTTCAGAACTGTGCGTTCAATCATGGAAAAAGTGGTTCCCATCCGGAACGACTGATCCCTACAAGGGATCTACTCCTCCGAGGCGGGCGGCGGTGGCGGGTGTTCTTTGTGACCGTCGTTCGTGCACTTGCACCCGTTGACAAAAATCACTTCCGCTTGACCGCCGTCGCTCGAGATTTTGACCTTCCAGCAGGTGTCCGAAGCCCCGCCACCCGAAAGTGCTTCGACAGTTTGTATCTCGAGGATGTGTTGTCGTAGATCAGGGTTTGGGTGTTCGCACCAGATCTCTCCTTCGGGGAGAGGGTCTTGCGCCAAAGATAATCCTAAAACGCTGCCTTCTCCTACGACCTCCGAAAACTCCTGGACCAGCTCTGCGGGAGGGGGAGCGACAATCTCCTCAAGAGTTTTGATGCGCTTCCACTCGAAGGGAATCCCATCTGCGGTCCAGGAACTGGGAATTATGTCACTGGGAGCGGAGTCAGAAGTTGGGACTATCTCCGGCTGGGTGACGAGTCCGGTTGCGACCATCCGTTCACCCGGTTGCAGGTTAAAATGCCTGTGGACAAGGCACAGATTGTACTTCTCGCGGACTTCGGCTCGTCCCAGCAACGGCGCGAGTTTCTGGAACCATTGCTGGCGGGAGGTAAACGTTTTATCGGCCTCCGTGATCACTAGGAGGTTATTGTATCCGATGTGGTCGAGCATCTTCGAAGTGGAGGAGGTAGAGTACGGTTAAACAAGAAAGAACCTCGCAGAGCTTTCAGAGCAGGTCGAAGCAGGGAGGTTGAACCACCCTTGATTCCATTGTTTTCCTTATCTACCCATACATGAAATGCGCACTTTCCCCCTCCAATTGAACGGCGTGTCAGCAGGTACGGTCCAATTTAAGGAGTGTCTCCCCTGAGCCTCATTCCATCAATCGATTGGCGCCCTGATCTATATCATAGAATCATTCGATAAGACAAGGGGAAGCCTCGCAGGAATCAGGCACCCACGCTGGGAGCATCTGACTTACCCATTCGCCGAGAATGACTGAGTAGAAGCGCGATGAAGCGTTAATATGGGGGTCGCGGTTTCAGTCACATCCAATGTGGATGGGCATGTGCTCCTCTTTGCCTCCGACTTTATAGGTGGAACTACCAAATACGTGCATTCCAGTCAATTTCTTGTCTCGCTCATGGGAAAGATGACCTACGATCGGTATTGTGTATTTGTGATATTCTCCGATACAGAACAATGAGAAGCAAGGCGAAGCTCTGGTACAGCTGCGTTAGCGCCCGCCGGCATGGAGCTTGCGTTCGAAGCCATGCTTACACAGAGCGACATAATGATAAGGACGGGAAGAATAGAGAACATATCTGGATTTAGGCGTCAGCTAAATGAGTAAAACAGTGGAGTGATAACCCCTTCTCACCGAGAGTTGTTCCTTGAAATCCAAGGAGGAGGTGGAGGTAAGCTGCATAGGTTAGTGCGACCAGCCATATCCGCTCACCGAACCCGCCAGGAGCACCCGGTAAATTAGCTCTGATGCTAGTAAATGCGAACAAGGCTCCAACCGGAACAACAAACATTTCAGCGTATATTTGGTGATGAGAGTAGACCAACGTTGCGGCAACGATAATGAGGAAGGCTGTTGCCACGAGCCCTAAGAATTTAAACCGAATGGGTTTGCAAACTGTTAGCAGCATAGCTTGGCACACAAGCAAAAGCGAACGTACAGTTTGTAATGGCTGTAGCCACGACAAATCCTTGAACAGCCTTGGACCGCTCGATGCGAAGCTCCACCAAGAGCTGGTAGTTTCCGTTCAGATCGGACGTGGAAAGGCTTTGCTCGAGTGAGATTTCAAAATTTCTAGTTTGTCAATTTCTTTAGTGATAGGTGTATCAGGGGCTCTACGGCAAAAATTAACTCACACCACAACTCCAATAAATTGGGAGATAAAAGGAGCTCCCCATCTTCCCGTTGTCGGATCCTTAACATAAACGGCCAGCGGAGCGATATATCTTGACGAGTCTTGAGCAAACATGGCAAACTCAACATAAGACTCTCATACTTGTCGAAAGGGTAGCTCTGTAGACTCGAGAGTTGGGTACTTTGTGATTCGATAAGTCGTGTGGATGCATGGAGCTTGGTCACGGTTCGGAACGAAGTATAAGAAAGAGGCACGCTGCCCATACACTGGGCGGTTTGATTGAGCGTAAAGAGCGGCTCCGACGAAGAAGGTGAGGGATTCCATCCCGGACTGGAAGTATCGAGTAGGATGCTATGGAGATATCAGCAATTATAGGGAGAGGACTATACAGAGGGATTACGGTGAAACATAAAACTCTCGGATCATTGGATTTGAGAGATATTCGGAGCAAGACTGAGTGTTTGCAAGTGCCAGGCGTGGATACCAATCGATAATGATTGTGCGGCTTCCAGGGTCCACAGACACCGGTTGAGCAAATAAAACAACCTGCCAACTCGGTCATTACTCGAAAACAATTTGGATAGGTGCTAAAGACATACATCTTTTGAGAGAAGTCTCTTGGGCGCCGTGAAAATGGGTGGGCGAGCAGCAGTCTCTTTTACCTTCATCAAGGACGCTGCCCCAATGAAGACTGTCGAGGATCCTAGCACAAGGACAATCGACAGTGTGAGAAAACGTCGCATCCGCCATCGAGGACTGCCCTCCGCTGAAGAGAAACCGAGGGCTGCCGCGACCGAGTCAAAAGGTGGTGTAAGATCAAACATGGTCGAATACGGTTCTTTAGGGATTCAAGGCTGAAGATGAGCAGATGTAGTTTTTAAGGTGTCCCATCGGCAGCTTTTAAATTCAAAATTAACTTTGCTGTGCACTATAGACAAATCTGGGCTCATATCCTCCTGTTCTTCCATCCAGAACGGATTGGTGTCCGACATCGAAAAAACGCCGCCGTCAACCAGTTCTATGTCAACTGGGACCCACACAGCCGAACTGATTTGGCGACTTGGGCACCTTCTTAGCAACAACGCAAGACCTGGTCCTACCTATCTACCTACCATTTGAGAGACTGAAAGTGACTATGTCACTGTATAAGTGCCTGGTGTCTAAAATCTAACAGCGCTCTTCCGCATTGTCGGCCCCGGGTTACTCATTGAATTACAGGACAGCGTTCTGTGCCGCTCATGTGAGCAACGTATATCATAAATTATGAGTGAATCGATAGATCAGGTTGTGTATAAGGTTTATAAAGTGGTTAGAACGAACCCTCTGCCCTTCACTTATCTAGGGCCGATGTTCCATTATCTAGTTTACACCACTAATCACGAGATCCACTTTCAACTCTATTGCCTACTCGTCTTCCCGCGATCTCAGATCCAGACTCTGCATTTGTCGAACGCTCGAAAATCTTCTCCGAGCTAGCGCCGCTCTTTGCGCAAGATCAATACAAGGGAGCTTACGAGGCTCACCTCGTCCACCATCGCTTCAATATCAATCTGGATAGCTGGTTGAGCATGCTGACGGCCCCTTCATCGTACCGGAGCTCCGGACGGCATGTGGGGAGGCGTTCGAGTTTTACCAAGTCAACTTGGAGCACGAGATCGTCCCGCCGCCACCGGCTTTCCCTATTATGAAACCAGGCTATGCATTGGTAAACGAACGTCCATTATTGGTATATCCCTCGGGAGAGGCACCCTACCCAAGGGTGAGGCCTATTGAAGCATTTCAAGGGGAATTTCCATGGTTTCACCAAGTGGAAACTACTCAACAGGCCATAAGATTCTGCGTCAGGTCACTTTCTGGCCTCCAACTTGTCGCGGATAAGAATGCTGAGCTCGAATAGGCAGCGACAGCGGCGGGTGGGCCATCAGTAAGCATACAAATTTCTTTTGGTACCTTTTCAAGCGCTCTCACACGCCCTCAAGCCGAATAAAGCTAAAGGTCAAGAGTTGAAAGGTTGATGCCGTTTTGAGCAAAAGCTAAGCTAAGTTTGGCGGAGGAATGGACCAAGAAAGCACAAAACACTCGGAAAGAGGGAAAGTATTTTGTCGGTTTCCGGATTAGTATGTTGCAGGGGCTCAACATATCGACCCGTTCCTTAATTTCCAGGACGTGTGACCATGCGACAGGGTCCTCGGCTTTCAATCTTTGAAGGACGGAGAGCAGGAGTGGAATAGCGGTACCTTTTTTTCATCAAGCCAGCTTTGTCCTTCTAACTTTCAGCGTCTTTCTACCACCAAGTTTGCAATGGGGAAAGATAACGGTATCTTCTCTTCATGCCCTCTTTGACATTGCATTGATTTTCCACACAGAAGCGGGAGCTAGAAAGGACCGAATCACCCGATACCAAGTTCGTTTCACAGCAGGAGGACCGCGGGCCTATAAGTGGTGCGGTTTTGCAGAGAGAGACCAGCCCCGCTCGCACACTACAAGTATACACATGCAATGCTCTCTAAATTGATACTCGTCTGTATGGTCATAGTACCCACGATCGCACAGTCGAGCGCAACGGTGAGCTGATCACCAATTCGGACGTTTGCTGCGATTGACCCCTCCTCTCCAGGTTGCAGCAAATTGTTCGGGAGATCAGATTTACTGTGGATCCTCTTTCTTCTCCACATGCTGTCCTGAACAGTGAGTATTGGTCGAAATAATCATTGTAGATCCATTCCTGATAAACTTTCCGTCTGGGTGTAAAAGGTGGAGGTGTAACTACCGACGGGGGATTCCAATCTGTCAGGATCTCACTAATGACTACGTTAACGGCTACGACGATGTGGCGTGCTTGAGTGGGAATCCATACATATGTAGGTTTCCCTTGGTGGAACTTGCCCCAAACGACAAACTCACGAAACACATTCCCATAGTCAGTTGCGATACTATCGGGATCCCAGGTTCCTGCTGTCGTGAGTCCTTCATGTTACACCAGCAGATTGCGAAGGCGATTCAACATAAACATTGAATCTAGCGGTTGGCATGAGCTGCCACTACACAAGCGCGACGAAAAAGGTGTACTGCATTAATCCGTATGGCGTCACCACCGCAGCGTATCCGGCCTCCACGACAGTCACCGCCATACCTTCATTCACAGCTATTCCCGCACCGGCGCCATCAGATAGCTCAGCTGCTCAAATTTTATTCACCCCAAGCGATGCATGGACCACGCTTTCACTTGGAGAAACTG
The DNA here is from genome assembly GCA_004126415.1 of Candolleomyces aberdarensis. Classification (NCBI taxonomy): domain Eukaryota; kingdom Fungi; phylum Basidiomycota; class Agaricomycetes; order Agaricales; family Psathyrellaceae; genus Candolleomyces; species Candolleomyces aberdarensis. Next base: position 11,385 of record SDEE01000713.1, read on the forward strand.
ACGCCTGTGGAGGAGCGCTCAGCCCGTATAGGCTTGTCACAAACGTACTCAATGCCACTATATCCTTCAACTACAGCGGTAAGACTTAGTAAGATTATTGTAGAATTTATTGAACCTGACTCACTGAGGACGTGCATCTGAAGGTCCCTCATTCATGGTTCGTACCATCCCTTCCAAAAATGGCGGGGCATTCTCCGTCATCATCGACGGTTTCAACACGACCAACATCATTGACACATACAACCCTAATGCTTCGGCCCTCGAAGAGGCCCGCGGAGAAAACTTGAATCCTAATTGCTATCATGTCCGTCAGTTCCCGCCAATGAGGATCGTACCCGTTGGCTACGAAAGCCGCGAGACCCACACAGTGTCCTTGGTGTATATAGGCGCTGGAGGCAAGTTTCCTGGCACAGACGCGAGTAACCTGAGCATCCAGTTTGATTCCTTCGCGCTCCAGATGTACTCGTTTGCGCAGATGTCATCCGCGCCGACTCGCAGGCAGTCTGGGTTTGGGGTTGTTAACACTCTTGCCTTGGTTTTAACTTCAATGATTACTGCCGGGTCGCTAGTCCTCCTGTAGTACAGGTCCATATGAATTAGCGATGTAGAATTTGAATTCAACTTTCACGTTTTCCCTCTGAGTACCTTTGAAACGGTAGCAACTCGTGAAAACATGAAAGAACTCRTCGCYGGCGTGGTAATAATTGTTTAACTCGCGAGGAGACTGCCATATCCTCTATCCCCTGGGCTCTAGTATCTATAAAGAAATGTCCTCCGAGTCGATCAGCTTACAGCTGTTTATTCCTTGGCGGCCCTCTCTTTGACCAGCCTTTTCCAATTATGCCCTTTCTGCAGAAAGTTGACCACCGACAAGTTAGAGTAACAAACTTTATTTACTTTGACCCTCACTCCGCAGTCATGGAGGTGCGTCACCTATCCCATTTTTTATTGTGGCATTTGTAGTATTTTCTCCAAGACACGAACTACAAGGCACATATACTTTGGGATGCACACCAGAGCTCGAGCTTTGAAGCACGCTGTGCAACTACACCCAGTACGGGTATTTTTGCATATTTCATGTCAGCCGTTGGAGATAAGTACATTGGGACTGTGTCGCATGTGACTGGGAGATTATTACAACTGCGAAAAGGCACAGATCTGCATGCCCACAAGCATGCAAATTTCAAGCAGAACTCGACAAATTGACCATCTACTTCGCAAGCTAACATTCCACAAGTGAACATTAGTCATAGTCTCGGATCCAGAAGCCGTAGCAAAGCGAGGCAAGACTTGTTTATATGTAACGAGTCAAAGTTGCTGAATGAGAGAATTGAAAAGGAGAACCGTTCGTAACGTCAGTTCTGTTTCTGGTTGACTGGTAGGACGTGAGACGCACATTGAAACCTGCACCTAATAATAAGAAGTGACCTTCGATCTGGACTCGTCCAGACGGCTGGGATAATAAGGACAAAAGATGATGTTACTGCCAGTGGGCGCACTGTAACTGAATGGAGTCCCTATCCTTTCCGACAATGTTTCCGCCGCGCCGCGCCTAACTGAAGCACAGGAACAAATCCTATAATGGGGTCCCTGCTCGGTAGTCGCATGTGCCTGCAAGCCTCGTTGATGGCAATGGTGCTGGTGAGCTGGAGCAGACGAGTCTGACAGCTTCAACTTGTTGCTTGGATGGTCACTTATTCAGGTAATTCGGGCAGGTCACTTGTTCGGTTAACTTCTGATACCGTTACTTTCTGGTGGTCAAAGTACTCTCTCGTCCCCAGAAGAACTCGGCGAGGGAGAAAGGAGAGTGTCTTGCTGCTGACCGCCGACCATGTGGCATCGACCCGTGATCCTATCAGCGTCCGTAAATATCTAACATAATTCCCCACCCTGCCTCTACCCTGCCGACAGCGAGTGACAGTCGAAGGATTGACTACATAGGTACATGTAACGTACAAGACAAAAATAGAGCATTGAATGGCTAACAGAGGCAAAAATACGACGAAGCTAGTGTGCCTTGCAAATGCAAGACAATTTCAGAGAGAGTGTTGGCTCTCCTTCGCCTGTCGAAGGCTCGAGCGCCCAGGAGGTCTGGTGATTCATGTCGTCGTCACCCCAAGGCCCTTCGACAGGTTTCATCTCAAGAATGTGCTGTCGTTGAACGTAGTCTATACGCTCGCACCATATCTGCCCCTCAGGGACAGGGTCTTGCGCCAGGGATAATCCTAACACGCTTCCATCTCCTACGATTTCCAAGAATTCCTGGAAAATTTCTGCGGGTGGGGGAGGAATAATCTCTTCAGGAGCGTTGACGCGTTTCCACTCAAAAGGAACCCCTGTTGCGGTCCAGGAGCTGGGAATGATGTCGCTGGGCGTGGGGTAATGGACCGTCTCCGGCTGGGTGACAAGTCCGGTGGCGACCATCCGTTCGCCCGGTTGCAGGACGACATGCTTGTGGACGAGGCATAGATTGAATTTATCTCGAAGTTCTTCTCGTGACAGCAATGGTGCGACTCTCTTGAACCATTCCTGGCGATCGGTAAGTGCCTCGTCGGCCTCCTTAATCGTTAGGAGGTCGTTGTACCCGTTGTGGTCGAGCATGTTTGAAGTGGGCTTGGAGTGGTAGGGGATGGTTGAGCAGGAGAGAGCTTTGCGGACTGTCGAGTAAAGGGGTGCTGAGGCTCCCTTGGTTCGCTGAGCCCCTATATATGCAATTCAACCGTCCTTTTCAAGCTAAACCGCATGTCAGTGACACCATGCTGTAATCTATTTGATAACAATGAGAACTGCTACACCTGCCCTCATGATCCGAGTATCTCACACGAGAATCATTAGGTACAGACATCTGGATACTTCTGATCTACTCCCTCGCCTTCCGACGGAATTGGGATTACCAAGATAGTCGGACGCGAAGAAGTTTCCCTATCCAGTCGTCTTCTTGGCACAGTCCATTCTGGACCTTGCTAGTGTGGCGTTACTGCCTATGAGTGCCTATGGCGCAGAGGATCTCAATTAGTTGCTTGAATGGGCGATGAATTGACGGGGTCATTTATCATTCATTCATTCTTTCAAGCTTCGGCTAGCTCGAGCAGGTGGGACGATGAATGGAAGGAACTTACGCAACAGAACACTGATCATCGCTCTCCAGACGATCTCGTGCGATCCAGAAGGTCGACCGGTCAAGCTGAAGAGCGAGTGGTCGACTAAATACAAACCCGTCGTCAGCAAAACCTCGACACAGGGAATAAAAGTGACGAACCGCACGGAGCTACGGTTCGAAAGCGAACAAGATACATAAGATCATTGTCCTAAAGGTAACAGCAGTTCGTCCACGGTAGACAACGTTGCAAATTTCACTCGTGGAGTGGTTGCAAGTCTGAGATGATCATCATATTAACCGTCGACCGCGACGAACCAGAAACAGTGTCCTATTGGGATAAACGGGGAGGGAGAATAATAAAGAACACAAACCCACAGCAGCAAGCGAAATGGCACCCATGGACAATAAATTGAATAATGACCGGCTACGAGAAAACGCCGTGCTTGACATCATAAGGAGGCCGGAGCATCGAATCTGCCGCAGCCCTCTCCTATCCCAGACCAAGCGCAGGCGGGGCAATAGTCGACTAAAGAGATTGAACCGGACAGGACTCACTGGATGATCATACCTCAGCAAAGGAATGAGGAAGAACGAACGACGTACCATATTGATCCAAAGCACAGCAAAAGGACTGAGCGGGAACAGAGAACCACAACGTCTGGCACGTTCACAGCGAGCAGGTTACTAATGAATCGTTGCACGTTGACGGGAACATAACGGCCTTCGCTGACGGCAACAGGGGTCGAGTCGAAGTTGCTGACAAGCAAATCGTAATGTTGGAAATCATTATTCCAGCTAACAAGGAATACAAAATGAGACATACTAATCAGTCAGAACTGAATTCGCAGTATCCTTAACCCGGTCTGAACCAACGATACCAAGAGGAGCGGCTTGAACGCGGATGAACCATTAACAACGTCATCAACATCGACAAAGAGTTTTCTGCAACGTTTGCCAGCATGTATCATGGGGGCTGAAACGAGTATCTAAAATGGATATGAGTATGTGAAGTAGCGTCAGGAAGGATGCTTACAGACGCGATGCTCACCCCTAGTGTCAGGAGTGCAACAAGCAATGACAAGAGGTACTCAGGGAGCTCGTCGTCCCCCTATCATGCACTCAACATTCACTTCGTCGAATTCATTAGCCTAACTTGAAGAGGGAAGCCGTGGGTCGAGCGACAAAGACAACGAAATAGTGACACGTACAGCTATAATGGCGCCGTTAGGAGCATCAGATCCAATAGTCTCGACGGCCTATGCGATCGCTTGGACAGTAGAGGCGTGATCACTGGTCAACCTATTACACTGAACCAATCGGTCGTCAACACCAAATTCTCAATCGGAATGGAGGTCAGAAGGTAGTAAGGTACGCACATACGTAACGATGCCAGCGTTCTTACTAGCCCTAACAGTCAGCGGCCTCTGGGTGTGCATAACAGGTTTAATCCGCTCCTATCCTCCACTTCCTTCAGCTAGGAACGACGTTGGAGGAACGCCTTCGGAACTCGAACCTGCGCTAAAAACAGCCTTGAGCAAAACTGGTTGCTCGACTGCCCTTCACGTCCGATTATCGATAACATCACTGTACCCAATACTCGCCGGCCTAGCATTGGGCATCCTATGCCCGGCTTGAATCTCATTTGCGGGTTACTTGGCATTCCATCCCCGGTCCAGCCTTCAGCACGAACTTCGACGTCGGTAGCAGAACCTTCTTCTTTATCGTGTACTTTGAATGCGAGGTCGACGGTGCTTGGGACGTTCTTGATGCGCCGAATTTCGTTCCAAACGGGGGCGAGAGGTTTTGGACGACGTGAGACCTGTATGCGATGGTAGGTCTTGAGGTTGGATGGGTCTAAGAGAACAGAGGGGCTAGGAGGGAAGGACGTACACCTGATCTCAACATCCACCAGCAGAACCTTAATCCCCATCTCCCCAAGCTTCCTCGTCGAGCCACCCCTCTCCCGATTCGCAGCTTCCTTCGTCTTGTGGACGGCTTCTTTGAAAGACTCGAGCATGTTGCTAGTAGCATGCTCAGCAGGTTTCATTTGCCAGGCATCTCGAAGCGTGTTGGCTTGCGTAATCGATTCCCAAAGTCATGGTAGCCGTCTTAGTCCTGAGGCCTGACACCCAATATACCGAACCAACGAGGATCTCGTAAAAGTGGGGATGTTGCCCTAGTTGACGGACCGAGAGTCTAAGAAGATCCCACATCAGAAGACGGGTTTTCTCGTACTGTAAATGGTCTCCATAACGTTAGAGTCAGCGGTGTCGGCCGTGGGTTTTAGTAGTCGTGGGTGGTGGATCTAGGCAAGAGCTCCTGCCTCCCTAAAATATCCCTAGAGCCCGTTTCGGCCACCAATAGCCCGCGTCACCGAGCAGCCAGAAATAAAGACGAACTAAGCTTGAATCACAACTACGAGAGAAAAACAAATGAACGAGTGAGATATTTTGTGACAAAAGCGGTCAGTCCCAGTCAGAGACGTCGACTGCCAGGCCCTATAAGAAGCACAAGCAATAAAGACGGTTTAACACAGGGTATTCGACTACATTGAGGGTGTAAGCTACGGACTGCCTAGACATATCTAATCCGGTGTGTATCGACGACCTTCGAGATAGATAAAAAGAGTGGATAAATAAAATTGAGAGAGGTAGAAGCGATAAACAAGAGAGATAACGAACGTCAGGGAAGGGATAGGAAAGGATAGTAGGTGCTGGCACCAGGTCCCAATCAAGAATGTCCTCAAGCGTTCTATGATGATCAAACACATGGAACAGAGTGAGAATAGAAAACAAATGGAATCAATGACAACACTTCATGGACACTACTCTGTCGGCAGATCCCTGCACTGTGCGCAAACGCACACCGTGCCAAACACTAGCGATGGTTCTCCTTGACCTCCCGAGGGCTTAGGCGTCCAGCAGGTCTCAAAAAGCTTGTTCTGCTCTCCCCAAGGCCCTGCCATAGGCTTTATCTCGAGGATGTGCTGTCGTTTATCATGATCTACGTGTTCAGACCAAATCTGGCCCTCGGGGACAGGATCTAGGACTAAGGAGAGTCCTAAAAGGCTGTCTTCCCCTACGATCTCTAAGAACTCCTGGAACAGTTCTGGGGGTGGGGCAGCGATGATCTCCTCAGATCCCTTGACGCGTTTCCATTCGAAGGGTATTCCAGCTCCTGTCCAGGCACTGGGAACGATGTTGGGAGTGTCGGAACCGGCGGTGAATTTCTCCGGCTGTGTGACGAGTCCAGTGGCAACCATTTGTTCACCGGGTTGCAGGATGACGTGCCTGTGGACAAGGCATACGTCGTATTTTCCTCGAAATTCCTCTCGTGCCAGCAACGGCGCGAGTTTTTTGAGGGCTTCGCCGCGGTCGGTAAAACCCTTATCGGCTACCTCAATTGTTGGGAGGTTGTTGTACCACTGGTGGTCGCGCATATTCGAAGTAGAGATGAGGATGACTGAGAGAGAGGGAACTTGGCAGAGTAGGTCTTTACTGTGGAGATGCTGGGACCTGGGTCTGCATACGCTCTTATATATGATGCACGCATACTAAAAATTGCCCGTTCCCGAGTCTACAGCATTGACAGTAGTAAAATCTCCAACTACACATCTATCCATCAATGGATTGACGCCTGAATCTATCGCCGGAACCCGACAAGTCAGCATCCGCAGTCACCTTGTAAGTAGTTACGCAGGGAGCATATGACCCACCTGCTTGGAGTTGATGCCTTTGTGGGGACGTGACGAAGGGTCAAGTTTGGACTGTTCGGTGTATAAGCGGCGGTGGGACTCATATCGCCTGTGTTTACCGTCGCCATCGAAAGGTTTGCAGGCGACGCTAACAAACGTGTATACTCTCGTCAATTGCCTGTCCAGTCATGAGGTGATAACCTACTACTTGAATGGGCTATTTGCGATATTCTCCGATACAGAACTATTAGAAGCAACGCGAAGCTCTGATACAGGCGTGTTAGCTCCCTTCCACGGAGATGGACTCAGAGTTCAAGGCTATGCTTACGCAGAATGACATAATGATAAGGACGGGTAGGATGGAAAACATATCTGGATTGACATCAGCTTGATCACAGGAATGGTGGAGTAAAAGCGCATGCTCACCAAGGTTTGTTCCTTGGGGTTTAATGATAAGACACAGGTGAGCTGTGCAGAGTGCTCAGGTGGCCATTGCATCGACTTACCGAATCCATCTGGAGCACCTGGCATATTGACCCGGATGCTACTGAATGCAAATAATGCTCCGATTGGAACAACAAACATTTCAGAGTAGATTGTATGGTGCGGGTAGACCAAAGTCGCGGCCACGATAACGAGAAAGGCAGTTGTCGCAAGCCCTGAGTTAGAGAACTTGTAAACCGGAGTCTGGCATGCGGAAAAATCTCCTACAGTTGGTAATGGCCGCAACCACAGCAAATCCTTTAACAGATTTGGACCGCGAGACGAGAAGTTCCACCAGAAGCAAGTAATCTCTATTCGATTCCAGCAAGGAAATGCCTCGCTTCATTGTTATTTCGAAATTTCTGGTTCAAACATCCCGTTAGTGAAGAATCACTAGGTAGTAGACGCGTGCGAACCGGGACCAACTGACACGACGACTCCAAGAAATTCGGAAATGGCAGGAGATTCCGATTTTCCAGTGATTGAATCCTTGACCGAGATTGCCAAAGGCGCGGTATATCTGGGAACAACTTGAATAAATCTAGCAGACTTGATAAAAGACCTTCGCACTCGTCAAATGGGTAATTCTGTAGACTTGAAAACGGGGCCGCTTTTGAGACGAGAAGTTGGCTGGATGCGAGGAGCTTGGTCACGGTCCTAAATGAAGTGTAGGACGCCGGTACACCACCCATACATAGGGCTGTGCTATTGAGGGTAAAAAGTGGCGCAGACGAGGAGGATGAGAAGCTCCATCCTGGACTAGCAATATCGAGTAAGACGCTAGGAAAGCCTGGTCAACCATTGAAAGGAGGGTTAGCAGCAATCTTACGGGGGGACATAGAACTCTCTAATTATTGGACTTGTGAGATAATCAGAGCAAGATTGCAGGTGTGCTGCAGTCAGGCGCGGATACCAGTCCATGACGATTATACGGCTTGTGGGATCTACCCAGACCGTGTGAGCGAATAATTCCACCTGTCGACTTCAGTTTTCTTCCAACAAAGTTGAATTCATCGGTAGACTTACATCCTTCGAGACCTGTCCATGGGGCGATGAAGCGGTAGGGGCTTTTCCAGCAGTCTCCTTCACCTTCAAGAAGGATGCCGCACCAATGAAGACTGTGGACGATGCTAGCACTAGGAGGATCGACAATGTGAAAAAACGTCGCATCCGCCGTTGAGGGCTGTCCTCTGAACAAATGCCGAACGCAGTATTCACAGCACCAATACAGCGCGGGAGGTCGAACATGGCCAAAGTAGGCTCTAGGTTCTGGACTCAAGGTTGATCATTGGAACAATTGCGGGGATGGCTTTTAAAGTGCACTAGAAGAACTTAGGGAGATTCTGAATTTGATAATTACTGCTTAGCACAATACACGCCCCGGGAGGTAGATTCTGCCGTGCCTGCAACTGGAAGAACAACTCGCTGACTGAACGGGGTACGGTTGAGATAATCTAGGCAGCGTCCGCAAACATGCTTCTCACTCCATAAAAGCTATAGTCTGATGACGTACTCTACAGCTTGAGCACATTGAGTGAATTAAGGCAAACCCTTTGCCCATTTCTTCTCCCGCGTCCCACCTTCTCCCAGCTTCTATCCGAAATAATGTGATCCACGTTCCGCCCGAATTCTATTGTAATCTCCCCTCAATCTTAGGTGCATACTTGCATCTGTGAACCATAAGACTGTCTTTTTCTCCGGTACCACTTCCTGCAAGAGACAAATCCCAGGGAGGCAAGATCTGTTCCATTCAGTAACACCATCACCTTCTCCCGAAGACCCTTGAGCAGCACATGGGCAAGCGCTTATATTCCACAAAATTGAATTTCCTGGTGAACAACCCTGTGTGATGGTCTCTGGCATCAATAACTCAGGCAGTGAGCTGACGGCAAGCATTTTTTTGCTTATCCAAAGGTCGCATCCATTGAGATACAACCAACTTTGTGGAATTTTGTTGAAGGACATAAAGTGATCGGAAACATCACAATCGGCTGCTGTGCAGCTGAAACACCGGACATCGGGTTTTGGCATTCTCCGCTCCTGTTGTGGCAATCTATTCATTCACCAAAATAACTTAGGCGCCGGTAGGATATAGTTGGACAGAAGTCTAGCCGGAAAGATGGAATAAACCATGTCCGAATCCGATTCGTAGTTTGAGGGGGATGAGCACGAGTCTTAAAGCGCTGTTAGAGTACCGCCAGAAAGAGTAACGTCGCCCACAGTGCATTGCAAGTGAGGGTATACGATGCACCCCAATTTCATCCTTTTCGGTATGGCCATAGTGCGCACGATCGCACAAGCAGGCGCATCAGTGGGCAGTTCATCAATCTCGGTGCGTTTTGCAGCTGATCCTGTCCTCTCCAGGCCAAAGCAAACTGTTCGGAGGATGAAATCTATTGTGGATCCTCCTTTTTTTCTACATGCTGCCCAGGACAGTACGTGTCGACAAATCTCGCTGTGGAACCATATTGCTGAGAACCCTGGGTATCACAGATGGATGTGTAATTCCGATTTGTCAGGATCCCACCACCCGATACACCCATGGCTACGATGACCAAGCGTGTTCGATTGGGAATCCATACCTATGTGAGTTTCCACTGGTACGTGCCTGCACAACAAACCCACGCAACTAAACTCCTCATCCAACAGACAGTTGCGACATTATAAGCACCCCTGGATTCTGCTGCCGTGAGTTCTTCATGTACCCCGCATTACAATGCCAAATAAATACGAGCATTAAATCTAGCGGTTGGTATGAGCTGTCATCACTCGAGCGCGAACGAGGGAATGGTATACTGCATTAATGCTTATGGTATCACAACGGCAGCGTATCCGACTTCCACAACGGTCACGGCTGTGCCTTCACTCACAGCTCTTACTGCCTCTGCCCCGGGACCATCGGATAGCTCAAGTGGACAAATTTTGTTCACTCCCAGCGACGCGTGGACCACAGTTCCGCTCGAAGAAACTGACCTCAAGTCCATCTGTGGAGGGTCGCTCAGTCCATATAGGCTCGTCACAAACGTACTCAACGCCACTATATCTTTCAATTACACCGGTAAGATCCGACCACTCAGTGTAAAATCTGGCGTAATGATGACGTACATCAAAAGGTCCTGCATTCATGGTTCGCACCATCCCTTCCAGAACTGGGGGTGCCCTCTCCCTAATCATTGATGGTTTCAACACAACCAACACCATTGACACTTACAATCCCAACGCATCGACCCCGGAAGAAGCCGTCGGAGAAGGCCTGAATCCCGATTGCTATCATGTTCGTCAGTTCCCGCCGATGGCTATGGTACCCAGTGGCTACGAAAGCCGTGAGACCCACACAGTGTCTTTGGTGTATATAGGCGCCGGTGACGAGCTTCTTGGTACAGACCCGAGAAACTTGAGCGTCCAGTTTGATTCCTTCGCCCTTCCAATTTATTCGGAGGCTCAAATGTCGGCCGCATCGAGTATCGCAAGTGGAGTGTCTAGCTTTGGGGTTGTAGTTACTCTGGCTACGACTTTAGCCATGGTCCGCGTTTCATGGATGACTGTATGAATTAATGATATGGAAAATTGAGAATGCGTACTTGTACTCTAAGTATCGCCAGTGTAATACACAGTGATAGCAAGCCTGAAAAAAAACTATACCGTCACGAATTCAGACAGGATGAGTCGAAGAAACGATTTCGGTTCATGCACCAAAGTGGACATAAGGAAGCCAAGCAAGAAAATCCTGGTCGGATTGGCCAACCCTGTCCCTCAGGCGGCCAACGGCGTAATCAAGTGCATAAGCAGTCAGAGAGCTATCCATACCACTCTTCGAGTGCTTCAGAAGGTACCTATAAAAGTCCTTCGCCATATCCGGTGCCTCCTGATCACGAATTGACCACATAGTGGCTACGACACCTCTACATCGCCCGGCTGCAAGCATCCCAGCGGCCAAGTGAACGGCTTCTTCCGAAAGGTTCTCGTCCCCTGTGCTAGTCTGACAAGCAGAAAGATAGGCAAATTTGATGTTCTTCACATCGAGCTTGATGATTTCAGATATTGTCAATTTGCCGTCATGGAGGAAAAAGCCACTTTGTAGTGGCTCGAGGGGGTCTTGGTAGGCATGGCATGCAAAATGGAGCCAAGTGTGCTTTTCGAGTTGCTGCAGTATTGCGGAAACTGTCGCACTGGTGCCCGAAAGGGTTAAGCTCGGATGATTGTATTCCTTGAGAGAGCCCGCGACCATTTGAGCCTCCTTCGTAACTCCTGGAATTGGAGTGCGACCAGGTGCTTCCAGCTGAGAAGCTAAAAGCAGCTTTGTGGACTGAAGAGTTGAGTTGGAACTGGATGGTGACGACCGTTCCGAGAGTAAGCTAAGGGTAGGGATGTACGAAGAAACCGCAACGTCAAACAAGGTAATATTTGTTTTGGCAGCTCGCGAATAGATACCGGCTGCATGAACAGGGAGGAAGGYGAGGGGGCCTGTCAAGCACCACCATRAACGCTTCTTCTCAGAATCTGAAGGCTAGCTATCTTGTGAGGATGCATTGAAATCAATGGAGCGGGATGGAGATCTCATACCTGAATTCCCAACCTGTCGAGTATGGGTTTGACAAGCGACACCCACAGTTCCTTGAGTATGCCAGGAATGACTCCCCGATCCCGATCAGCTTTCTTGCCTTTAAACGGCATCAACGCCCTCGGAATCCAATCTCCCTTGGTTTCGGAATTTCGGCTGCGGGTACGAAGTCCGAGTGATGTAATTTTCGTTTGTAATGTGTTTCGAAGCTCCATTGCCTTGTCGAACGAAAAGTCTGGAAGCGGTACGTGAAGTGGTTCTGTTGTGCCAGGGGAAAAGCAGATGGCGTCGCAAGCAGTTTTGGAAACATTCACGACGATCACGTATCCAGATTGTGGCATATTCTTGACCGAATCTTCGAAGGAGGGTGCCATCAAAAAATGTTCGAAGCCTAGCTGGGAGCGAATCTTGGTCAGAAGGGTCTCGTATTCCGCAGCGAGTTCAACATGAGCAACGGCCTCCTTTTGCAGAGCGATGGTGGTCTTAATATCTTCCTCGTCGGTTCCATCCATGCCATAGGGACCTTCACGAGTTCCTGCCCTCTCCAGGGCTGCTGAGACGGTGGAGAAGCGCTCCGCAAGACCCCCGTGGCACCGGCGTAGGTCCTCGACCGGGGTACGAAGGTTATTTACCTGACCCCAAACGAGACAGCGACTTGCTTCAAGCCACTCGACCGCCACCTTGGGATCACCGCACTGGAGTGCAAACGCCACTGCCTCGCATGCGAGTTCGGATATCCCGACAAGCGCAGCGTGCCGGAGCTCTATGGTCTTGTCCAACCCCGCCGCCAGTGGGAGCAATTCAATACTGGTGCGGTATGCAAGCATGGCGTCTGCCGAGTCGCATGTCGGAGAACTCCGAGCCGACTCGTCACGGCAACCCTTGTTATCACTGCGTGATGATTGCCGTGGTGATGTGACGATTGGCTGCAGAGCTTGATATATGGGAAATCTGTATTATAATGGGTTTAATAGTCGATATAACGATGATTGTGACATTTATTTTTTACTATACAAGAAGGGGGGACCATACTTGAGAGAAAATCAGGGCCATGCCACGGAGTCCCAACACCGTGATCTCAGCTCTTCTGGTTGGGATGAGCCGTGATCACGGCCATCACACCGTGACGAATTTCCTAGCTGTTATCACGCCTTGTCACGCCTCGTCACAGGGCCGCGAAATTTCCGACACAGGTCGCAGCTTGGCGGGCCCATAGTCGTGCAGCTTTGAAACGTATAAGAGCGCTCCCTCCAGTCGATTGGGCAGCCAGTCGGTAATGTTTCATAGCGTCGTTGAGCTGACCTTGATGTTGGGTAAGTTGGGAT
>SDEE01000714.1:8262-24509 GCA_004126415.1 Candolleomyces aberdarensis
CCRTCCACSACGWTWYTTCSSAWMCKWTRKMYAYACMTAGYTYSTTYRGCATCSRATRKATATAYAAGCWCKKATGSWATACAAGCACTGCMGCTATTATCAGAATACTTATTCCNACATCAATCGCGATGAARTTCGMCCCASYACTSAWCMACACKKYAWMATCCYMCAATYCAWMATCCTYYARTCSWKMCMTTTGAGKYGTGACAYTYGCAATCGTASAYTMCGNATCCTTGGATGCCGAGAATTGACGGAGCCCAACAAATACCTTTGGCGTCCTCTTGAAAGCAAATCCAAAATCGACGTGCCCATCGCATTCATGGAAGCCACCTGCCTTACGGCGTGTGGCAAAGCTTCCAATCCAAACGTTCTTCTTCTTCGTTACGTCGCTTCCTGGAACAGCGATCCAAGTGATGGCGGCCGATCTCAACTTAACTAGATTGCCTTCTTCACCACAGCTAACAATAGCGATCGTGAATCCAGCCGGGTCGACACTAGTAGCGTAGACTCGGACATTCCACTTGTCCGTCATATGAAGGCCGCTGAAGCATACAAAAACCATAGGAGGCCCGTCTTCAAACGATTTTGTAAAGTTGACGCGATGTTCTGAGCTCATCTCGAGCTCATCAGGGACTTTGGCATCCTGTGAATTGAACACCCCACACTGCCAACTTGGGTGCTCTATAGCAATCCAGCTCACGACGGCGTTATGCAGTATCCCGTTACCCCAGGAGCGTGTGTTGCAAATAAATCCTTCTTTTGTGATGTTCTGAGGGAATGAATCGACGCGGATTGGGGTGCCATGGTTCCTCCCGATGTCGAGCATAGTGAGTCCCAAGGCAATACGAGGGACTGTTTGCCAAGGGTGAGAGGAGAAATTGATCGCCTCAGAGTACCGTTCAGCCTCCTTGGTACGAGTCCAGTGGCCGTCGGTCTGGTATGTACCCACGAGAGCTCGAACGGCGTTCTATAGTGGTCATTCTCAGAATATCTCAAAGGTCACAGTTGTCAAGGACTCACCGAGTTGGAGTTGTTGTGAACCAGAACTTCATAGTAATTCGCTATCATCACATTTCCGTTGTAGCAGATTGACGCTATATCCAGGTTCATAAATGCTATGGTAGAGCCATAAATCGGACGCACCATTGCTTCCAATCGTGACATATCCTAGATGAACTCTCCCATCCACCGTCAAGGTCCTTGCGATGTATAGAAGTATTAGCTCGTCTTCTCCACCGGGACACTGATGACCGCCCCTGTACGGGAAATATGAAGTAACCAGTAAGTTATTGTTGTCGAACGTCGCGAGAGTATTGAAGCAACTAACAAAACTGGGTTCATATCATCGATCTTTGAAAGCTCAAAAGCGTCGGTCACAGGTCGCCAGCTGTAGCCGCTAGGACTTCCGCTGAGTACTTCGAACGTAGGCAGCTGGCAGACAGAGCAGTAAGTACTATKGAGCTGAGTTGTATCGATTGCACAAAGAGCCCTTACAGTATTAACACCGCCATCGTGTGGAATACGAGCACCAGAAAAGTGAAACCCGCATTCTCCGGGGTCTATGGAAAAGCATGTTATCAGTCCCAAGGTCGATTAGAAACTCGCATACAGAGAAACTCACAACAACCATCCTAATACAGGCCGGTCAGTCCTAGTAGGTTTACTTGCCCTCCCAGAGGTAATGCCGGCACGAAGACTCACCTCRGTTATAGCTCGTGCGATATACAGCGGAGCCGAATCGTTCCCTTCCCTTCCTCCTTCGATCAAYTCAGCAGACATGTCAATTGGTCGCTTCATGAGTTGGAGGAGACCTTGGACGACATGTCCTCCACGGATTGGAATCTACYCAGCTCTGATYAGAATCGAGGCCTCTCTGGAGAAGGAACYGCGTATTACCCATTCGCCACTCTGAGAGTTTAAGTTGGCACCTTGGGTATCTAGAGAGCCAACATGACCTCCAGAATAATTTGGACCCTCTGCAAMCTGGGCGACGAGCATGATTCGTTATGGCGATTGAGATCGRTATCGATATGTAGATCGTGGCTAGTGACAAGTGTGTACACATTAAAGCCATGAGGCAACCTCGATACGGTGCTTGCCGAGTGAARGACAACACTTTTTTTGGAAAGTGATGCTAAGCGCCCGCTTTAGCGAGTAGTAAGAAGTGGAATGATACCGTGTTGTTGAGTGCTAGGGTAGATTTTCTTGCAGTTGATGTGGAYTAGACCCTCCTGTATTGATCTCTATCTCTATGTGTACAGTACCGTAGTCAGTATATGAAAAATCGAGTCGACGCGKSAGACSMGKKRGASCAGAKSGAGAGAGMGGARKAGGTNATTGCCRATTGGCNGTAWGSATGGCNTCCACAAWGTTGNGCACTGTAACGCATATARNNCYTTATTAGCGCCCYATCGTCCMWANTCATCCCAGTTCYTCCCTCCTYTGAGCGCCTGGTTCGCCCCCGTAAACGACTCACGACCTTTCGTCGTCTGRTATCATAACGTGGTGGAGTGGAATTCACCTATTTTTATGGAAGGATGCAATCTGTAGAGTTTATGATCCATACGCAGAGTACCCTTTTATTGGGCGGAAGACATACCTTCTCCCTGGCAACAAAGGCTGCCCACTGGGCTCTGCTCATAGCAACTAGCGTTCGAATCCCGGCYACGACGAGATTTCYCCAATGTTGGCTWCGACAACTTCTCTGGATCCGATACACAGTGCATTCTACGTTCATTTGAGTACAGGTATGGCCACTACTACTGRAATRATTATTCCACCTCAACCGCGATGAAATTCGCCCCACCACTGAACAGCACGGTATCACCCCCTTTCTCAATCCTCCAATCCATCCCTTTAATCGTGACATTTGAGGTTGACACTCGCAATCTTAGATTACGATCCTTGGATGCCGAGAATTGACGGAGTCCAAAAAATATCTTTGGCTTCCTCTTGAAGGCAAATCCAAAATCGATGTGTTCAGTGCAGTGATTGAAGCAACCCGCCCTACGGCCTGTAGCAAAGCTTCCAATCCAAACATTCTTCTTTTTCGTGATGTCGCTTGCTGGAACAGCGATCCAGGTGATGGCGCCCGATCTCAGCCTGACTGGAGGCTCATTGCCTTCTTCGCCACAGCTAACAATAGCGATCGTGAATCCAGCCGGGTCGACATTAGTAGCGTAGACTCGGACATTCCACTTGCCCGTCACATCAAGGCCGCTGAAGCATACGAAGACCATGGGCGGCCCGTCTTCAAACGGTTTGGTAAAAGTGATGCGATGTTCTGAGCTCATCTCGAGCTCATCAGAGAGTTTGGCATCCTGCGATTTGAACACACCACACTGCCAGCCTGTGTGCTCTATAGCAATCCAGCGGACGGCAGCGTAATGCAGTATTCCGTTACCCCAGGAACGAATATTGCAAATAAAACCTTCTTTTGTGATGTTCTGCGGAAACGACTCGACGCGGATTGGGGTGCCTGTGTTCACCCAACGTCGAGCATAAAGAGTCCCAAGGCAATACGAGGGGCTTTTTGCCAAGGGTGAGAGGAGAAAGCGATCGCCTCGGAGTAGCGTTCAGCTTCCTTGGTACGATTCACTCCAGTGGCTGTCAGTTTGGTATGCACCCACGAGAGCTCGAACGGCGTTCTATAGTGGTCATTATCAGAATACCTCGGAGGTCAAAGTCGTCAAGGACTAACCGGGTTGGAATTGCGGTGAACCAGAACTTCATAGTACTTCGCCATCATCACATCTCCGTCGTAGCAGATTGAAGCTAAATGCAGGTTCAGATAAGTACACGGCTTCCATCATGGTAGAGCCAAAAATCAGACGCATCGTTCTTTCCAATTGACACATGTCCTAGATGAACTCTCCCATCCACCGTCAATGACCTTGCGATGTATAAAAGCCTGAGATCGCCTTCCCCACCGGGAGACTGATGACCACCCCTGTACGGGAGATAACGAATAAGTCAGTAGGTTGATGCTAAGCGTCGCCCTGGCTTGAATTGAAGTGACTGACAGGACTGGATTCAAATCATCAATTTTTGAAACTTCAAAAGCATTGGTCACAGGTTGCCAAATGTAATTGGCAGGGCTTCCACTCAGTACTTCGAACGTAGGTAGCTGTAAGACAGAGTGAGGACGAGAGGCCGGGTTGTATAATCCCCAAAATGAGCTCTTACGCTATCAATATTGCCGTCATGGGGAATACGAGCGCCGGGAAAGTGAAATCCGCATTCCCCGGGGTCTGTGGAAATGTTTAGTATGAGCGCGAAGGTCTCTCCAAACAGACAAACCAACTCACAGCAACCATCCTGACGGTCATTCAGTACCATTTCCGCAGTAAGCCTATTTTCCTATCCAGTTGTAATTTCGACAAATAGACTCACGTCAATTACAGCTCGTGCAATATACTAATAGCGGAGCCGGATCCTTCCCTTCCTTTCCTCCCTCGATCAATTCAGCAGGCACGCCAGGTCGCTTCATGAGTCGTTGAAGGAGACCAACAGCAAGTTCTCCACGGATCGGAATCTATCCAGCACGGATCGTATCCAAACTTAATCTCTAAAGCATGTATTCCACGTACCCATCCGCCACTGTCCGAATCTCTGTTGTCGGCTTGGAGATCGAGAGAGCCAACATGACCCCCAAGAAAACCTGGACGCTCTGTAACCTGGGCGACGAGCATGATTATGGTGACCAGGTCGATATCGATATGTATAGCGTTACGATCAGTGACGAGTGTGTACACTCATGAAAGCCATGAGGCAATCTCAATACGGTGCTTGCCGAGTTAGCAGCTATACCTAGTGGAATCAATTTGGCAAATACGGAATGGGCGCTTATCCTCCTCAAACATTGTGCTCAAGCAACTTCGGCAAGCACCGAAGCTTTCACCGTCACGGTCCTCATGGCCTTTCATGAGTGTACACACGTGCCTAGCCCTGCTCATCGATTGCAACCACCACAATGCCCGTCGGTCAGAATACTGAAGGTTATCCTGGAAGCCACGTTCATAGTTCGATCGACCTCAAGGGCAACTCTGACAGTGTCCCATGGGTATGAGATTCTTCCACTCAAGAAGTATCGGTCTTGATCATAGTCACAGATTGGAATTTGTAGCGATCTTGTAGCTGGTCTCCTTCAGCTTATGAAGCGACAAGCACATGCCGAGCTGATCCAGGGAGGGGTGGAAGGAGAGGATTCGCGTCCGCTATATGTCGCACGAGCCGTGACTGCGGTGAGTGTTCACATCAGAATCTCCAAAAAGGCTTATGGCGATATTTTTACTAAATGGCCGTCAGGATGGCTGCTGTGAGTTGCGTTTCTAATTGGGAGAGTTAAATGATCTTCTCGCTCACATTTGGAACGACGCCTAAATCTCATAGTCCCCGGAGAATGCGGGTTCAACTTTTCTGGGGCTCGTGTCCCAGGCGTGAACAATCTTGTAAGCGAGGACTCGTCTCCATGATATTGAGAGCACTTGGATCCGAGGTCAGACTAACTCCCTCCCCAGGTGGCGAGGTTCGATGTCCTGAGTGGAAACCCTGGTGATTACATTTGGCGAGCAGTGACTGGAGCCTTCGATCTTTCGAAGATCGATGACATGAATCCAGTTCTGTAAGTTGCTCTATGAATTGACTTGTGCACCTTATATCGTACAGCAGACGCACTCACTGCCTCATATTTCCCATACAGGGGGGGTCACCAGTCTGAAGACAAAGAGGCGATGAGACTCCTCTATATCGCAAGATCCATGACCATGGATGGGGGTGTGCATCTTGGATATGTCTCGATCGGAAACTTCGGTTAGTACGGTTCACTGCTCCACATGAATCAGAGATGCATGCTTGACCCAAATTTCGTTTAGCATCAATCTGGTATGACGAATGTTCTTTTGAAGCTAAGAACTATGAAGTTCTGGTTCACAGCAAATCTAACGTCGTAAGTCCTTGACAATTACTTCTTCTGGAAGGCGTATTGATAGCACGTACACCCTTCTCCGTACTCAGAACGCCGTCCGAGCTCTCGTTGGTACATACAAGACCGATGGACATTGGACACGCACCAGACAGGCCGAGCGCTACTCCACAGCCATTCAATTTCCCAAGTCTTGTTCTTGGAAGACAAGTCCGCGCATCGTCCTGGGACTTACTCTGCTCGACATCGGGTTGACCAATAACACCCCTATCCGCGTTGAGGCGTTCCCGCAGAACATCACACAGGGAGGATTCATTTGCAATGCTCGTTCCTGGCAGGACGGAATACTGCACAATACTGTCGTCGATTGGATGGCCATACAGCAACCGGGATGGCAGTGCGGGGTGTTTAAATCAGAAGATGCAAAGCTTAAGGATGAACATGAAAGGAGCTCCGAGCATCGCGTTACCTTCGCCAAACCGTTTGAAGAAGGACCTCCCAGGGTTTTTGCGTGTTTCAGCGGGTTGAATATTTTGGGGAAGTGGAATATTCGAGCGTACGCTACGGATGTCGATCCAGCAGGATTTACGATTGCTGTAGTGAGCTGCGGTGAGGAAGGCTCGGGGCCTCYAGTCAAGTTATTRTCAGCAGCTATAACCTGGATTGCCGTCCCAGCAAGCGACGTGACGAAGAAGAATGGTTGGATCGGAAGCTTTGCCACGGGGCGTAAGGGGGGTGGATGGAATGAGAGTAAGGGCCACGTTGATTTTGGGCTTGCGTTCAAGAGGACGCCGAAGATTTTTCTCGGGCTTCGCCAATTTTCTGCATCCAACGAGAAGAATCTACGATTGAGGGTGACTACCTCAAAGGTGACGGCCACTGGGATGGATTGGAATATTTCGAAGTGGCACGATACTTTGCTGTTTAGTGCTGGGGCAAGTTTTCTTGCAGTTGACGTAGATTAGACACTCTAAATTTAGTCTCTGGGGGTGTACAATCCTGTAGTAAGCATATGAGAAATCAAGTCGATGAGGAAGAGCGGATACAGAGAGGGTTTGGCTCGGGTTTGGCGTCGGACTCGGGGATCGCGCCATGCTGTAACGTGATGGGAACGGCGTTGTCAGCGCGTCTTTGTGCCATCCCAATTCTTTTCCTCCCTCCTTCGAGCGCTGACTTCGTCTCGGCAAACGACTCATGGTTTGAAATCGTCTGATAGGAAAGTTCCGCCCACCTGAGGCCGCAAACGGGCTGTAAACCGCTGACAGTGCTGTACGTCGGAGCTTATAAACAGCCCCAACTATAAAGGACTTTAAGAACCGCCGATATTTCGGGTATACAACGCTCATGGCTGCCTCCCCAAGCCCAGAACAACTGCCAGCCTATAGCCGTACTGCCGAACCTGGCTTTACTTCAACGAATGCAGGAGATGACGCACTGTTGCCGGAGTACACCTTTCCGACCAAGTTCAAGATTGGTGGGGTGTTCACTGAAGGGCTTTTGGTCAATATCGAGCAGATTAAAGGGCACTTGGCTTTGCTGGACGCGTTCTCGAACTTGAAGACCCAGGTGGAGGGGTTAAGTGCGGATGTTGAATTCACGCCTAGGGATCTAGAGAAGAGGTGGGCTTGGTTTGTCAGTCTGGCAGTCGAACGGTAGGGATTATGTTGCCAAAATCTAAGGGGGATTTTCACTGATCACGGTGCAGATTTGATGAATGGGCCTCCTTTCTGCAATCCAAGGACGTGTTACAGCCATTGGAGGACGCTCTCCCTCCCTTGGACGTTCTGATGGTGAGGATTACCGCCATCGCTGCATTGTCTGCGGTGACCTGATTACGATCTAGGTATGGCACTCTTATATGCTTAATCCTCGGTATGTCCCTGTATTTTGTTACTGCTAATGACGGAAAATAATGGACTGTTGAATAGCTGGTACACCGAGGATGGCCAACGGATCCTGGCTTGCAAACCCCTAGTTGATCTAGGTCAGGTCCTTGGCAAGGAGCTTGTACGTCTATTCCCTTCTCTTGGGTCTCTCGACCATGGCTCATCATCCTTCAGCATCGTCTACCATCCCTCTTAGACTCACCTCCCACCGAAGCCAGGGTCAATGGGTTCTACAGTCGAGTTGGGCTACCCTTTGACCCAATCCAATCTGCTTCGGTGAGCCACAACAAAGCAATCTTATGCCCACGGTGCCGTACCAAAATTGTCGTTCGTACGTCCTTCTGCTCCTCCCCCGCACAGTTTTATTAATCGAAAAAAATATCACTGTGTCGCCCATTCAGCCTACATGAAGTCCGATGGAACAGGATACCTGCAATCCCGTTTCCGTGTTACGTGCACGACAGACGATTGCCCTGTGATCACGAAGGAAGTCTTGTGCGCTCGCAAGCTCGCAGAGAACCTTTCGTGCGAGGGTATGGCACCCGACTCCTATCTGCCGTACGTCGCCTCTCACCTCGTGTGCCTTTTGCACCGCCGTCTTCATTCCTGCACTTCCGTTTCTCATGATTATTCAGTGGCACCTTCTTCACCGAATCTAGAGCCGCAGACCAGAAAGCCGGAAAGTTGCTCACCTCAAGCATCACGCAGCGGTACAGTGTTGATCCTATTACTAGCAACCAGAGGTACAACGGAGAGTTATGCTTGAAAATCTTGCATGGGGCCAACTATTCGTTGGCTGAGATTAGAGGGCAGTTCAAGAAGAACAAGCTGTGAGTGCTCGCAGTTTCTTGTTGATTTTCATGTTGGGTTCTTTGTCGGTCTCCGTTCCAGAAGATATCTTTGACTGACACTTGGATGTATATCCTTCACACAGAATCGGAAGAATTATGAGCGCTCACTCGACTCCGATGGTCTACTCCGTCGAGTTATGTGGTGCTGTGGGTCCTTTTCCCTTCATCAACACGACCGTAGACGTAGGTGCTTACGTCGATTTGTTGCAGGTCATCCGCCAAGGAAGCTTTGTACGAAAGATGTCGCATCTTCAGTGGACAAAGCCTGGTTTCTTTGATGAGCCTAAAGACGAGATTGTGTTGCAGCACGCGATTGCTCGGTATCACGCGTACGTGTCATTCTCCGTTGTACTTATTTTCGTTTTTTCTGGCCTCCCCTTTCGCTCCCCTGCAAGTGAACGCACACCCTTTGATTAACCCCTACTTTATCCTGCCCATCGTGAAATATTAACTCATCATCATAACATGAATAGCTTCATGGACTTGATGGCCTCCTCCCCTGCTTCGTTCTTCGTGCCGACTTTGGATATCGATCTTGTGTGGCACACGCACCAGCTCATGAACGCAAAATATGAAGCGGATTGTGAGCGATATGTTGGGCGGTTTATCGACCAGTGCGTATTATTTCACTTGGCTCATACCGTCTTCATCTTCAAACTCTCTCTGTTCCGCATAAACCTCATTGCATCCTCATCTTGGCCTCGAGTACCTGACGCTGACGCAATTCATTGTTTTACTCGTGTATAGCGACGATAAAGTGGACGGGCACAAATTGAGCTCGGCATTTGATTTGACGTGTAGAGCCTGGAATGTTCGTCTATCCTCTCATACGCGCGTTGCATGTTATTGATATACCACTTGAAAACAGGTTCGATTTGGTACCCCTTACACTCACTGCGGCTGCCCCCCTCCCGGTGATACCATCGGCCAAAGGCTTTCCCGATTCCTGTCGTCATCCTCCTCCTCGGCAACTGTAGAGCCCTCCCAACTGTCCCCACCAGGGACTAGAGAAGACATCTTAGCAGCCACACACCCGAGCGAGCATAATGCCGTCATATTTACGTGTCGCAATAAAAAGACATTCGCCGCGGCCAATGCGAGGCACGAAGAGCATGCAGAGAGGATGGAGAAGAGGGTTAAACGTGCTGAAAAGGAGAGGTTGGAGAAAGAGGTTAAAGCAGCTAACGCGCTCTCAAACGAAGAAACCTCTGATCAAGAAACGAGCAAAAAAGCACGCGATAAGCGAGAACGCGAGTGGAGGGATCATGACGCGTATTACTGTGGGTATGGAGCTGCCTTCCTCATGCCTATTCCCCACTACTACGGAGGCGGAGGCTATGCGGGAGCATGTGTGTCAACGAGCCATGGTATTGTGGACCATGCCGGTGCATGTGGGAATGGGCATGGGATGTGTGGTGGCGGAGGTTGTAGCTCGGGTGGATGTGGGAGTGGCGGATGTGGAGGGGGATGTGGAGGTGGTATTGGTGGATGGGGAGGWGGTGGTGGTGRTGGTGGTGGTGGTGGTGGTGGGGGCTGGTAAGTCAATGAAGGGCGTTGGAAGGGCGTCTTTGTCATATAAATTGCTGGCTTACTACTCAAGCCTACTCCACTCAAGGCTTACTGTACTGTATAGGAACCGAATGCGGGGAAAGGGTCAAGGAATTGCGACACAGGAACTGCGGGGTACCGGCAAAGCGATATTCCGTGCCGGTTAGCAGACCCTGAATATTTTTTTAATTATTTCCGGTGTGTGACGGGTCTGTGACAGGTCGCGATCGTGACATGCGACGCGCCTGAAGTTAATGGACGCGTCCATCCACTCGCTGCCAATAGCCAGAAGCAAGAACACCGCGCGAAAAGGGAGCTGGCCTTGGAGCAACTCCATTTCCTGCACTCTCGGACTAGGAAAGAGACCGGTTCTTCGATCA
Organism: Candolleomyces aberdarensis; assembly: GCA_004126415.1. Taxonomy (NCBI): domain Eukaryota; kingdom Fungi; phylum Basidiomycota; class Agaricomycetes; order Agaricales; family Psathyrellaceae; genus Candolleomyces; species Candolleomyces aberdarensis. The sequence continues at coordinate 18,851 of SDEE01000714.1, forward strand.
CAACACGCTTCGGTGGCGGCGACGCAACTCCTCACTTCTCTTCCTTTTTCAAGACGGAGCCTCGAGGCCGGTAGGGTTCGAAATTTCGGGAAGGGAGGCGCACACACAACAGGTACCCAGGTACATTTTCACGATCGATGGATGACAGGGCTGCTGGTTATCGTCACAATCGATGTCTTCTTTCTGGACACGTTGGGTGAAACGGGGTGGGCATTCATGCTACCTGGCAGTATCACTATCAATTCAACAGCGACGAATGAATGGATACCCTCGGATCTTGTTGAAACGAGTGACCGACTAATAAATAGTCAGCTATGAAGATATCGATTGACAAGAATTCACTTGATCGATATTAAATAAACCAGAAGCAGGGGGGCCTGGGCAACATATTCAGGGGAGAGAAATTGGCCAGCAAGAACCATTTTCGAGTCACCCGAAGAGGCCTTTGTGATAGAAGGCCTAGTTGAATTTAGGCGGTTCGACCTTTTCGAACTGGGCAATCTCTCCTGGCCGTTTCTTCATAGCATCCGCCACCTGCTCTGCGCAGGAAGCATGCTCCAAGCAATGCTGAAGCAGCCCTTTGAGGAGGTCGTCCATGGTACGTATGCGGCTTTGCGAGTGTTAGTGCCGACGATTCGGACCCAGTCGGTGCCTAGTAAAACCAGAGTCGCAGTTGGCCAATTAGTCGAAGTCACAGAGAGAGAGGGAGAGAGGGAGATTATTGCTGAAGGACACGTGCGTGCTGATAGGTTTATCGTAAGGATGGTGCACTCCCGCGGCGAAGGACTCCGTATGGAGGGGTATCTTACGAACAGGTCGCACTTTGGCTGCACCTGAGTCGTTGCAGCTGAATCTACGAACTAGTGTTGACCGTCAGTATCGGTTTATTCAAGTTTATATGACTCGAGGAGCTCGCTGTTAGCTGTTAGCTGTTAGCTGACTCGAAGAAGTCACTCGAGATACGGATTCATTTCGAGATATAGATCCAGATCGAATTCGCTGTCCAGCCTCCACCATCTTTGTCGTATTCAAGGGAATTGTTCGCCTGTGTGTAGCAAGCCGTGAATGATCATCATCATCAAGCTTTCAAAATTTCAAGGCTTACCCCAACCGCGGAGTCAACACAGCGAGTAACGTCAGAAACAACGAGCTCGAGATGCTAGGGGCGTACCCGGTGGGCTTGAATGAGAGGCTGAAAAATATGTTGGAGAGCGCTCATTGGCAATGACGAGTGATGGGTAGGTAGTCGGTCGAGAGAGCTAGGAGGAGACAGAGTAGTAGGGAGCAGCAGAGGCGTCTCATACTATTCAGGACTTAAAAAATGAGTTTCTGTCGAGTGGCTTGTAGATGCTCAGGAGCCGAAAGTAGCCTTTTGATCAGAGAAGGGTGCTTGATTTTGTCGATACATGGTGCTATAGAGTATTATGATTTACGTGCAAGGCTTCTCAGGCTCGCTGAATCGCATTCCTTTGCCAGTGCCAGTAAATCTTTAAATTAGAGGATCCACTTCGGTGTTCAGCCAGAGCCCACTGCTCGCTAGAGCTCACGAGATACGTAACATCTATCGTCAGTCAAACAATGCTATGGAGTGTGGGGCTAAATTCCTGACCTGTTCTAGACGCTGTCTTCGGCGTTGGACTACTGCTTCAGCTTGAGCCCAGAAATCATTCTCCGGGTCCGCACTTGTTCCAACCCAATCCTCCAGTAAATCGTTACCGTCGCGATGGATAGCCAAAGGCTCCGAAGGTTTAGTATCCATGCAGCCGTTGATTAGGCGCATGTCAACTTCCCCTTCCCCGATAGCTTTGATATCACCAAAGCTGATGTGCGAATCGGAGAAGTAATCTTCGTCGTACCAGACTATAAGGATGCGGAGCCCTGACGCACACAGGCACAAGACTTCTCTCACCATTTGCACGAGACCTCTCTCCGGACAATAGCGGAGGTCAAGGGAAAAGTGCGTCAGGCACTTCAATTGGGAAAGGTTTCCCCCTTGCTTCCAATCTTCCTCTTCAAAACATGCAAGGTCCAGGTGGGTGACGTTATGGAAGATTGGGTAGTGGAAGATGTATTGCCCTTTTGCGATTATTTGTCCAAAGACAGATATCCCAGCTGGGACAAGCAGGGGTTCAGTAGAGCTGAAAATCTCTTGCACGCTGGGAGTGGTGATATTATCCCAAATCACAAGATTTCGAACCCCACGACACATTTTCAAAGCGGATGCGATCTCGGTATTGATGTTTATGGTGGTAAGGACGAATATCTTGATGTATGTTGCGAAGAACTGTGGAGGTTTGCTGGTCTCTGGATCGAGCAATGTGCGACAGAAGAGCTTCGCAATGCCGGCGCGTCTTAGCATGACCCTGAAGTAGATTTTGGGCTCCACCCTATGGTTTTGTCTTCTGTTAAGTTCTATGATTCTGCAATGCACCACGCAATGCAAACACTTACCATAACTGCACTCTCTTTGATACGAGTGCGCAACGCGGACCGTCCCCATTCTCTCCTGCAAGCTCAAAGACTGTACGTCCGATGTCTTCAGGTAGATCGGCAAACCGATTAAAACTGGAGGGAACGTTCATGGGATCGACGAAGTGCAAAGACGAAGCGCGCAAACAGCCTTGGACGATAGCAGCCGGATCATGATCCCACGATGCTAATCAGCTCCCGGCTGGGATACCTTCGTGTCCGATTGCGCCCCTTCTTCCACAAATAGTTCTTCACAACTTCAGCTAACGAAAGTCTGGACTTCTGACGTCACCATTAGCTGCCACTTACTTTGTGTTTGATCACACTCACATCTTACCCCATTGTACAGCTTTTGGCCTGGCAGCGTTGCTCACCCAAGTCAGAGCACAATCACTTCCCTCCACCCCGTATTTTTGTCTGTCTATTCGGTCCATTTGTTTGTGCTCAATGCTCAGCGCCTAACTCAGATATTTCACAGTCCCAAGTAACACTGCAGTTTTTTGTGTGTTTGTTCAATCAGCACATTTTAAGCAAATCAGGTGCAAGGAATGAATTTGTTTACAGTTTGTGTTGAATGTGCCTACATTGGACACATATTGAGCAAAGTTTAGTACTGGCAGAAGGAGGCAGAACACATGCAATGCAAATTTGAATTTGTCTGGCCTGAACATTTGGATTGCAGATTGAAAACAATGTCAACCCTTGCATTTGGTTTGTTCAAAATGTGCTTCCCAAACAAACACATCAAAAACTGCAGTGTAAGCAGATTGCATGTCATTCATTGTCTGTTTACTCACCAAGTTATCCTTAAGACCTTGACATCCGCTACGCACACTCCCCCTTCCCTGACCACCGCAGATCCTGATAACCTCAGGTGAGTAAGGATACTTCAATCTTCACCTTTTGGGGCATGAGACCCAACTCTATGTCATCTATGTGCCCTGCCAGAGTGACTCTATGTCCTCCGGATTTCTTTACGAGTCTGACTCCGTGTCACTTGTTACTCTCCTGAAGGCCACCCATTGACATGTATCTCATTGGCTTTTAGCATGTTAGGGTAGCGTCTTTCCTTCAGGATGCATTCAAGGCCAAGTGCCTGCCTCCTCTTCAATATCACTTGAGGTTCGTGCACACCAACGCATAGAAGGAGGCACTTGTCCGCTCGAACCTAGAAGACACATTCTCTCTGCCTTTTTTCTAGAAGACGCGAGCCCACCCAGACCCAGGCGTCTACTATCTACATCACGCAGGAGAAGCGGAGTAACCGTGCGGATGTTGAAAAGGTCGGGTAAAGATCGATCCGTGAAGAAGCTGAATACGTACTCAAACATTGCTTTAGTGTTTCGATTCACTTGCTTCTGTATTTATATTTGCCTGATCTTGCGTGTTATAGATGTGCCTTGACTATCAGACTACATCTCTTGAGTGGAGATCCTGTTGCTATCCACTAGAACATGCAGCTCTGTCTGCGACGAAGTGACGAGAATTGCACTGAATTCACACAGGGTTTTTGACCATGTAATTTGAGCCCAAATACATCAAAAATACATAGAAAATACACCATATATTTTCCGTGTATTTTTACAAAAAATACAGAACAAATACACAAGGTATGTATTTTCTGAAAAGAATACTAAACTATTATGGATCAGAAGCCAAGTTCCATTGGCTTACCAGATGAGTGTAAATGAATTCAATGGAACTTGGTCTTGACCCATAATCATTTAGTATTTTCTCAGTATTTTTTCCAGGAAATACCTACTTTCTGTAGTTGTTCTGTATTTTTTGTAAAAATACAATAAAAATACATTGCGTATTTTCTCTGTATTTTCCATGTATTTGGACTCAAAATACATGGTCAAAAACCCTGTGTCAGGTCCGATTGGTGGGTTGCCGTGTCAATGTTATCACACCCCCACCTGTGCGCTTGACACCTACTACCCATCTTCTCTCTCTCCTAGAGAATTATCATCAACGTGTGTCCAAGTTTCTACCAAACAGACCACCACATTTCTTGACTGCTGAAATAGCTCAATCACCGCTTTGTGGAGCTGGGAAGCTCAAAGAGTCAAAAGGAGAAAGGAATCTAGAGCATCTGACCTCGCCACCCCATAAATCACTCTTGTATATGTCCCTCAATTGGCGATCACGTACTAGGTGCAACCTTGTCGACAGTTCTAATTGACAACTACCAAGGTGCATCACACAGGACCAATCGCATGAACACCTTGCTCTAGCGGTGGGTGCAGATTCATAATGTGGTATAATTGCGAATAGATGGGTTCCTGAGCACCATCGCCACGAATCTTGTCGCCTGTGGAGGTTGAACGCAAGGGATCGGTGATATTCATTATCATCGCTTCGGTGACATGAACGCTATCAATCGTGCAAGGTATAGTTTTGAGTACCTGATTTATGAGTCTACTCCTGGGAAGGACGAGGTGGGTCCGTTGATGGCTTTACCCGATCATGATTGCTTCTCGCTGGAAGACAGCTTCTTCATATCACAACCCGTGAAGAAAGATCGAGGGATTGCATTCTCGCGCAGCTCAGGATGAAGAGAAGCTCAAATCGTCGTTTCATATCTATCTTGGAAGGTATTGGGCAAGATGGAAGAGATGCATTGGAGCACTTCCGACCTGGACACTGTTGATATCTCATAGTGCTGCAAAGAAGTGTTTGCCGTACGGCTTTGGGCGTCGACCAATTCATTTGGTTGTCTCGATATAGAGCTCAGAAGCGATGGTATGAACTATTCCTCCTGCTCTGCTTTCACAACGATCACGATCAGTGTCAGGGGAAGCGCGAGGAATTGCAAATGTATATAAGGATGCGAGAATGAGGGAGTAGATCAACCCTTCTCAGACTCGGGTCAAGGCAGCAGCAATGAGCGACAATAGGATGGAACACCTGCTCACGGTATACGCTCGAGGCCTCTACGCAAATTATAGCATAACCATGGCAGTGACCGGTATGTCAATTTCTATATATATGTCGGCCATGCGAATCAATGCTCAGTATGCTCCCAACAATTGCAGGTATTCACCTTTTCATGGCGCTATATGGTCTCTCAGTTTTCCTAGAGACACCAGAGCCTCTTAGGAAGGGCCGAAAGAGATACATAGCAGTCAGTTTCATGATAACAACTTTATCCGTTTTCACCGCGTCGCTTGACATGTCCCTTTACTTC
>SDEE01000715.1:0-24504 GCA_004126415.1 Candolleomyces aberdarensis
TCTCGGAATTCATTTGTCTCAGGCTGTCCAGTCCTTCAATGGACTTTGACACCACCTCTCCCTCCACTTCAACAGCAGCGCCTACTACTATCGCGATCAAGGCAACAGGGGCACGGACAAAACCCCAGTTCAAGGTGCTCGCCATCAAGGTGTGAAGCTGGCCGAGCCTGTGATAACGCTCAAGCACCTGCTTGTTGCGGCGGAGACGTGGAGGTGGTGTTCAAGATCAGTGATGCGGTGGAAGAGTGGGGAAATGATAGGGAGGTTTTGGCGGTGCTTGGAGTTTGGGAGCGGGACCAAGGGAGTGGATTGGGGGTGAGCTATGATGCAAAGCTCTATGAGATCGTGTACGTGGGTAGCTAGTACCGATTATTCGCTGCACGACTTACACACATCCATGTCCAGGCTCCATGATAACGATAGTAATAGATATACCACTCCTTTGCTTCGATCATCAGATTTTGCGCAGATTTCCTTTGACCAGCCTTCAACACATCCCGAACCAAAATCTGGACACCTACGCGGCAGAGAGTCGACGCCATGTAGGATCGTTTCAGTCGTGTTTTGGCCATATCTAGCCTGCTTCAGTGGAATGAAGACGCAGCGCTGAAGCTCCGAGAGTTGCTCGATTCTGTTGCTGGTCTGGCAAGTATGACCCGGACACCGATATGGCGTTGTTCCTCGAGAGCAAGTTCGCAAACATTCGACGTGAAAGTCGCCTCCCGTCATCCTGGCCCAGTCAAGGCGTGCGCCGAACCCTGATCGCCAACGCTTCCGGGCAGTTCATCTATGTGGCGACCGTTGGACGATTCCTGGAAGTATCCAGCGGGGATCCTGACGAACTCTTAAAGCAGGTTCTACGGCTGCCCGGTTTCAAGGTCGCTTCCGATGCACTCGCACCTCTGGACGCGCTGTACACGCATATTATTAACTCCAGTCCGGATCCGCCCCTGAGTATTCTCTGGCTCACTCTGATTTTTCGTGAAAAGTACCTGGAGAGACCAGCCTTCGGACGTAGCCCATTCACAAGTCCAGCAGCTTTATTTGTTCGCCTATATCTGGAGTCGTATCCTGGCCAAGCATCACATGTGTTCAGAAACCTCAACTCGTTGGTTTCCATTCCTTCCATGGAAGATCACGAATCACCATATCAGTTGTACCACAAGTCCCTGGCAGACTTTCTGCAGGAGAAATCTAGGTCTGGAGACCTGTATGTAGAGCCGAAGGTGGTGTTGGAACACTTTGCCAACCGGTACTTACACCTTTGGAAGAGTAGGTGCCGGTATGTCTCCGTTGGTACTTGGCTGAAGATATTTTGTAGGCAGAGGCCCAGAACGCTCTCTGACCCCACAGGAAAGGAGTGTTTTCTTTGACCACTTCTTTTTGCGCAGTACTGTTTCAAAAGTCTTTTCTAAGACCGCCAAGGAGTTGAGTCGCCTGGACACACTCATTTTGTCCTGTAATGTAGCCTGGTGGGTGCAGCCCGATTTAGCAAGACATTCAAACCCTGTCGTTATCACCATTATCTTCTGCGGCGTCCATACGACGGTGAGTGCGATTGTCTGAGTCTTTGAATCTCTGGCAGGCTCAGACTTCTTCTTCAGTGCCATTGGTATACCCGATGCCACCCAAGTTGTAGGCATGTCAGAAGTGGACTGATCAAGGCCCTCAAGTCCACCAACCGGAAGACCCCAAACAGGTGGCGCCTACTACTACACAATTTTTTTTGCTTGGAAGAGGAAGTTGCAGGGTTTGGGCAATGGTGCCACTGATTTTATTGTGGTTGGCCGGGACACCAGTCTCTACCGCGCGAGAAATGAATTTGTCGCGTCGCTGCAGCTCGAGAAACAAGACTCGTCAGTCATTTGAGTCTGCCGCTCTACGGCACTTCCCTAAATCACTGCAATACATGGATTTCAACGAGTGTGACCTTCCCACCCCACTATTCTTGGACTGACCTGCCACCGTCTTTTTGATAGTTGTCATTCATAGGCGCTCATAGGCATGTATGTACGGTTTCAAGTAAAGTAAAGTTTTCAAGCCCAGGGTTGGGGCTTCTTTTGGGCATTGGGTCCGGGGCTGGACTCTGAGCCTGTCATGAAACACGAGCATTTGGGTTTTGGAGGCGCTCAGTGTTTGGGGAGTGGAAGAAGGAGAATGGGCTCGACAAATGCGAGGCGGATCAATATCACGATACGGCGCCTCTCCAATCCAAAGGGTACGACTGAGTTGAGATCCTCTCCATATTGAAGAAAGTTACAAGCGATCTGATTTTCCCTTCTATATCACCATTGTCAGTTGTCCCAAGCACGCCATCAAGCACTTTTTCGCCGATGTTGCAAACTCCATGACCAGGGTTTGTTCTCGACGAAAGGTACAACCCGGACGGCAACATTGCGTTGTTCCTTGAGAGCAAGCTTGCCAACATTCGACGTCTATGTAACTTCCCATCTTCGTGGCCCGGCAAAAATATACCACAAGCACTAGTATCCAATGCTTCCGGACAATTTATCTGCGTAGCGACGATAGGGCGGTTTATGGAAGGATCCGCGAGGGATCCTGACGAACTCTTGGAGCAGGTTCTGTAACTGCCTGGTATCGAGGCCTCACCGCGCCAGGATAAATTCGCTGCGTCGCTACTGCAGCTCGACTTGTAAGCTATCTGGTTATCTGCCACTACTGTACTTCCCTCACGACCCACGATATATAGATGCCAACGAGGTGCGACCTTGAAGACTGGCTACCCTTTTACCGATGTGCTACTGTCTTTCGACCTTTGTCATGAATAGGCGCCCAGATACTGTATGTACGATTTCGAGTAATGTTGTGAACCCTTCGAACCCGTGTTTAGGGCTTTTTTCAAGCGTTGTTGAGTCTGAACGAATCGGTTTGAAGCCGAACGAGTCTGTCATAAGATACATACGAGGGAATAAGTTTCGGCGGCGCTCGGGGTTCCGGGAGCGGGAGAAAGTGAATGAACTCAGGGTCCGCTGTAACTTCCTCGATATATAGGTTCAGGGTATAAGAATAGATCCACTGCGTAGTAGTCCAACAATGTCTGAATTCCATTGAGCTCGTCATAATAGTATTTAGAATTATGCTAGAATTACCCACAACTCCCTCCAGCTCCCATCCAACGTATTCTGGACCGAAAACTGGTACCAGAAATACACTATAGGTGCATCGCATGAGCGTTGAGAGCCCGAGCCCAGGGAGGAGGATTGAATGACTTAAGACTTGTAGCTGCCGTGGTGAGACAAATGCGAGGCAGACCAATACCACGATACGGCCCGAAGCAACATATCTCCTCGCTCCAAAGAGGATGCCCAGATCCTCTCCGTATTGAAGAAGGCCGCCAGTGATCCCGACTTTCCCTTCCGTATCGTCGTCGCCAGTCGTCCCAAACACGCCATCGAGCGTTTTTTCACCGATGTCGCGAAGTCCCTGATCAGGGAACTGTTCCTCGATGCGAAGTATAACCCAGACGCTAATATGGAGTTGTTCCTCGAGAGCAAGTTTGCAAACATTCGACGGCAATGCCACCTCCCGTCTTCATGGCCAGGTAAAGACATATCCCGAGCCCTGGTCCGCAACGCTTCCGGGCAGTTCATCTATGTAGCAACTGTAGGGAGATTCATGGAGGGATCTAGCGGAGATCCCGACGAACTCTTGAAGCAGGTTTTAAGGCTTCCTGGTATCCAAACCTCCATCAATCCACTCGCACCTCTGGACGCATTGTACACCCTCGTTCTCAATTCCAGTCCAAATCCACGCCTCAGTATTCTCTGGCTCAATGTGATTTTTCGCGATACGTTCCTGGAAAGACGAGAGCCAGTACACCAGGCCTGTTTCGGTTTGTGCAATCGACACCGTCACCAAGGACATGGTGGTATGTTCATGAAGACTACTAATCTTTCACGTGCAGCCCGAGCGTCATACCAAACAATCTCACCATCGTCACTATTAGTCCGCTTGTTTCTGGAATCACATCCCGGGCAAGCGTCTCATGTGTTCAAAAATATCAACTCGTTGGTTTCCATCCCTGCCATGGAAGATCACGACTCACCATATCGCTTATACCACAAGTACCTGGTGGACGTTCTGCAGGAGAAGTCCAGGTCTGGTAGGTAGGTAGGTCACGGCACGAGGTCCCCTTCCGGAACGGCCGAGACCTGTACATGGGATCGGAGGTGGTGTTGAAATTTTTGGTGCATCGTTACTTATGCCTTTGGAGGAGTAAGTTTTTCTGTCTCCTTCGGTACTGAGCTGAAGATATTTCATAGCCAAAGGCCCAGAATGCTCTCCTATCCCACATGAAACAGAGGTTTTCTTCAAAATCTTCTTTTCAAATAGGTTTGCTTCGAAAGTCTTGTCTGCTAAAAGCTCAAGCAGCTTGAAGAGGAGGAGGAGGAGGAGGAGGAGGAGGAGGAGATCTGGCGAGCCGTTGGATATCATCCACCACCTCTTTCACAGCATCCATACGACGGTTAGTGTCATTCTCTGAGTCAATGAATCCTTGGCAAGTGCCGAATTTCTACTCGTAGTGTCGTTGGTATACCCGATGCCGCCCGAGTTGCAGGCACGGACGCTGTCAGAGTGAAGGGGTGAGGAAGAGGTTTTGCAGACGCTTGGTGTTTGGCGAGAGAGGAATCGGCTCGGGATGAGTTGTGACGCACTCGATATATATGTTCATGGTACATGAATAAACAGCTCCACTGCGTAATAAGACAATAATGCTAAAGTTTCATTAACTTGAAGCCCGCATAGTAATAGGCTGTCACCACTACGCTCGAGTCACCCCTAATTCTCTCCAAATCCTATCCAACGCATCCTGGACCAAGAACTGCGTAACTGCAAGCGCGTTGAGCACCCCAGCCAGTAGAAGAAAGTTGAATAGCTCGAGACTTATAGCAGCCAAAGTGAGTGCTAAGTGCAGACCGGCCTTCCAGGTGAACGGGAGCCTGTATGTCTTAGATCTGTTAGGGTATCATCTCAAGACTGATATTTTACTCCCGGGACGAGAATAGAGAGTCCATAAGAGGTTATACAGTAGCTTGAGGAGGATGCTGAAGATCGTGTTGTAGATGTAGTTGGACCGGGGTCCGGAGGTCAGGTAGGTTATGTCCACATATGTGAGGAGAAAGCAGAGGTTTAGGTGCTAGCAACAATCATAGCGACGGTACACGTGAGGTGAGCTTTCCCCCTCTGGGAAGGCGGATGAGAATGTAGTGTAGTAGAGGGCGCCGAGGATGGCGAGGGCTGGACAGAAGCATTCTAGTGTTTCTGTTATCGTAGGGTCTGTAGGAGTAATATTTGAGTATTCAACAATTGGCGCTGCATCTCAAGGTATTTATGATGGGTAAAATCGACATACGTCACGCATGAGACACCAAATTCACGCATTCATACTGAGCGTGGCCCATCCTAGGTGGATTTTCTTCATCGGACAATCACTCTGTACCCGCTTCTTTACAAAATTGAACCCTTCCAGTGTGCCCGAGCGGAAACGCCACTGACGCGCTGCATCATCCCTGCATACCGCCAGAAAGAGCATTTGCCGTAAAATTGCTGCACAGGCCTCCTAGATGAGATTTCTGCGGTCTTGATAGGGTGCGTGCGTGGGCTCTCTATGATACTCATCGGTGGGAACTCACCGCCTGCACCGCGAACTGTGCCATCTTTGAATTCCAACCCAAAGCTTCCTACGCCGACGAGCCAAGGCAACTGCAAATGCTTGTGTATATGAGACGTAGGATAGGTGCCGGCACCAGGTCCCAGTCAGGAACAGCCGATTCCCACTCCTACTCGTCTGGCTCCGAGCAGTAGAAGTAGCTTTCAAGAAGGAGGCATAGGAGTGGCTCGGCACAAACTGGGCATGCCATACTCCAAATGCGGTTGCCGGATCTCATCGTGAGAAACCCGGGTCGACTGAGGCAGCGTTGCTCTGCTTTCGACTTCCACGATGATAGGCAAGCTGTGGCCCTAGCCGTCCTCTGAATCCTTCTCTCCACCAATCCTAGCGAAAAGTATAGCCTCAGGTGACTCTAGTCAACCCAAAACTCCGCCCTCGATAGAGTGAACTGCGGGCCCCCACCTGCCTTTATCCGCCCATTTGGATGGTGAGAACAGGAGTGTTGCGTTTCTTCTGGGAGTCATACACGAAAAAATCGATGGCGAGGCGTTAGTTTGGAGAGTCTCCGAATGGTGTTCGAGAGCCGTGGACTGAAGGTGGTTAGCCGGAATGACGCTCAGCCTGTCGATATGCTCGTGAAAAGGTCGCCACTCCAAGTTACTATAGCTGCTTCTGGACGATAGCTTTGGCGGACAGGTGTTTTGAGAGATGAGTGCAAATGAGTCTTGTCATCTCCTCTTCTCTTTCCCTCTCCTCTGTCTACTTCGATTGCCCATGCGCCTCTGTCACTTTCGTCCAGTCTCTCTTCTTATACGCCCTATTCTTGCCTAACCCATCCTTTCACAGCCTCCTGCGTCAACGACCTCCAACTTACCTCCTCAAATTCCGCGTCACAGCCCGAGGGCAAGAACCGTCCGTGCATCTTGATTGAGGCTGCCCATCCCTCAAACATAACACCCGCGTCCATCAACGTTGGCTACCCACCAAAACATCCAGCCCACCCGACCACGATCACCACCTCCTCTCTCTCAAGATCAACTACTCGAAGTATGCTACACAACTGAACGTCAAGACAGACAGCATTATCACATCCGTCTCGGGGCTGACGGCTGCTGGCCAGTCCAAGGGGTGCTTCTGCGCTCGCTTCAGCTTCACCTCCTCTTCCTCCTCCCATCTTCCTCTCCAATCTCGGACGTAAACTCGACAACGACTTCTTCCTTTCTTATGGATACGACTATAAAATCATACAGCTAGGGACGGTGTACGCAGGGAAGCACGAAGTCTCAGGACCCGTTCGAACACGTCCGCCTCCGAATCCATTATCCTAGGACGCGTTGGATGCGAGAGAGGGGCCTCGTTCATCTCCATCGAACAAGCATGGGAGAATTTGGACTCGAAGATACCCAATATTTCACCTGTCGCGTGACCCGACGCTGCTGAATCCAACGACCACGATGGCGACGGAAAACCGGCGGACGCGAAAACCTGGTACCGTCGAGTGGGGAGCTCGATGCATGCGTATCAACTGGGCAGAGATGCTCAATGAGATAACGGTCGAAGCGGGTGGAGGGAGGACGAGGAGGCCGGAGTGATGAAGTTGGACGGGTGTGGTTCATTCGTTGTGGGTAGGTTCTCTGTCGTTCTCCTGCTAGTCCGTTGCTCACGTCTCTCCAAAGTATCCTAGCAAACAACATAAAAGCAACAAGTACTGGTCAGGCTACGAGAACCAGGCGTATGAACAGTAGTCGTATACTGGGTACTCGATTCGGGTAGGTCGCTTCCTTTTCTTCTTCCGCTTCCTCTATACCGTTACCCTTCTTCGGATAGCTGATGATTGTGGTTGATTGATTGGATACGTACAGAGCGATATGGACTCTCCAGACCTTCATCATGTCCAAACCTATCCCACGGATGATTCTGAGTATTCTACAGGAATACCAACAGGTGAGTGCGTGCCACCTCCTCCCTCCCTCTTCCTCCCTCGTACTTTTGCTCATAGTTACTCTCAAGCATGAACAGAGCGTGTGGCTGCCATATAGAAATGCATTGTCGCAACGAACATCATGGTCGGCACGCACGCTGACTCGCTCATCGCTGAAGCCGCGCTCAAAAACGTCTCCGGCTTCACCACTCATCAAGATAGGGAGTTGGCTGTGGAACCACTGTCGTGTGGCCTCCGAGGGTGGGCATAATGATCATACAAGTGTGGTATGGTTGACCTTTCCTTCTTTTCGTTCTTCGTTTTCGCTTTCCTTTGCTTTTCTCGCTGCGAGCTCCTTCAAATTAGCCTTTACGCCACATACCTTACCACTACGCACTCTCAGGTGCAGCGTTCACGACTCAAGAAAGGGTACGAGAGATTGCCCAAGAGAATTGTGGAAACCTAGTCGACGGATTGACTCGGGTAAGTGATCATTCTGACTCTGTTTCGCTCTTATACAACTAATTAATGTTTCATGTACAGAACGAAGACTGCGGCCAAAAGAAAACACAGTACATATTCAGCACGACGGCCTTCTACCTTGTCAGCCCAGTATTGGGCGAGCACGTCGTTGGGTCACCGCTATCTGAGTACATTCATCTCAAGTTACCCGAATCCCCCTCTTTGTCTCCCACCTCCACTCGGAAGAGTATCTTCTTCACAATCAAGGCACCTGAAGCATGCACAAAACCCTTCGTCAAGTCACTCACGATCAACGGTGTGAAGCTGACCGGGCCTGTGATAGAACATAAGAGGTGGTGCTCGAGACGAGTGAGACCGTGGAGGAGTAAGGACGTTTTGGAAGCGCTTGGGGCTCGGTGAGCGGGAGAAGGGGTGGAATCGGGATGAGCCGCGACCGACATTGGACGCTCTTCAACATTTGTTGAGTCGTCACAATGATAATATCAATATCGCTACCGTGCACCGCTGCGCCTGAATTGTGCCAGGCCTCTTCCGGACTCTCTCCGACTCGCAGCGTCCGACGGCGCAGGTCCGCCATCCTTGCACCTTCTACCCTTCACGCTGCAACATTTCATTTGTCACCTATAAGTTCTAGAAAAGCGGGGATTGAGCGTTTGAAGAGCGATCGCAGGCATTCTTGTCTGCACTTCTTCCTTATCGGTGGTGCGCCAATCGCAGTAGGCTCTATGAAAAGCGGAGCCAATGCCGCTCCGATCACAATCTCTGGCTCGCTCTGAATTGAAGACGCGGCATTAGGAGAAAAAACTCGTCAGTGTGGGCCCTGTAAGTGCTTCGCGGTATATGCTAAAGCATCTCAAACAAGGGCAGTTGAGCGGGAAACGAAAGCCTCGTGTTCTCTACAAATGCAAACCAGTGTGTCACAGCCAGTTGTCATCGATAGACGCCCTAATGCAATGTTCTGGTCATGTGAACTGAAACACAGGTTTGGCGCACGTTTTGGGCATGATGCTGTGTATCAGAATGCGAGTCGCTGCGAGGCCATCGTGTTTTGGATCTGACCTCTCCTCACCCACTCACATTCAGCGCGATGTCCTCACCTTTTGAAAACGCCAGCAACTTCAACATCGAGGGGGGCACTCATATCTATGCAAAGAATTACCACCACTATGGTGAACGCCCACCCAAAAGCTCTATCGAGAGTGAGTGGCGTCGAAACGGGAGATTGGTGCCCTGGGACTGACCTACGCTTTGCTGACAGAGCTGCGAGAGCACATCGCAGCCGGAGCATTTCACAACTCCGACGAGCGCTGCGACGCACCGAAATGCCATCCAGAAACCAGGGTTGCGGTGCAGGACGAGGTTGTTGGCTGGATATGTGACAGAGATAGCGATGGTGACCCCAAGGAAATCATGTGGGTGACCGGGCCTGCGGGCTCAGGGAAGACGGCCATCATGGGATCAGTCGCCGACACCTGCCAGAGGAAGGGCATCCTCGGTGCTACCCATTTCTTCTCGTCGTTCTCCGGGTCAGCGAATAGACGCTCAAAGCGATTTCTGGTGCCGACACTGGCCTATCAATTTGTCCAGCACAAAGCCATGACCCAAGTCACAGACCGAATTCTCTCTGCTGTCGAACACAATCCTGCAGTCTTCGACCACAAGCTCGAGGTGCAGCTCGATCAGCTCATTTTGGAGCCCTTGCGAGCGTGTCAAGAAGGCAGAAGTGCATGGCCCAAGGTCATTATCATCGATGGCCTCGACGAATGCGAAGCGGTCCAGTACCATGATGAAGCTCAAAGCAGCGCACCTCGTCGATCCAAAGAGGATGATCAAATCGAGATTCTCTCCGTATTGAAGATAGCCGCCAGCGATCCCGATTTCCCCTTTCGTATCGTCATCGCCAGTCGTCCTGAACACGCCATCAAGCGTTTTTTCGCCGATGTTGCGAAGCCCCTGACCAGGGAGCTATTCCTTGATGCGAAGTATAACCCAGACGCTGATATGGCGTTGTTCCTCGAGAGCAAGTTCGCAAACATTCGACGTGAAAGTCGCCTGCCGTCATCGTGGCCCGGCGAAGACGTACGGCAAACCCTGATCGCCAACGCGTCCGGGCAGTTCATCTATGTCGCGACCGTTGGGCGATTCATGGAAGTATCCGGTGGGGATCCTGACGAACTCTTGAAGCAGGTCCTACGCCTGCCCGGTTTCAAGGCCTCCACCGATGCACTCGCACCTCTGGACGCGCTGTACACGCATATTCTCAACTCCAGTCCGGATCCACCCCTCAGTATTCTCTGCCTCAATCTGATTTTCCGTGAACGATGCTTTGAGAGAAAAGACAGATTTGGTGGAGACCTAGGTCCAGCTCCAGCAACATTTGTTCGCCTATATCTGGAATCATATCTTGGCCAAGTATCGTATGCATTCAGAAATCTCAACTCACTGGTTTCCGCTCCTTCCATGGAAGATCACAACTCACCATATCACTTGTACCACAAGTCCCTGGTGGACTTTCTGCAAGACAGATCCAGGTCTGGAACCCTGTACGTAGAGTCGAAGGTGGTGTTGGAACACTTTGTCGACCGTTACTTACAGCTTTGGAAGAGTAGGTGCTGATTTGTCTCCTTTGGTACTTGGCTGAAGATATTTTGTAGGCAGAGGCCCAGAACACTCTCTAACCCCACAGGAAAGGGCACTTTTCTTCAACCACTTCTTTTGGAAAAGTATTCTTTTGAAAGTCTTTTCCGAGTCTGCGAAGGAGTTGAGTCGCCTGGACACAATCATTTTGTCCTGTGATGTAGCCTGGTGGGTGCAGCATCTTTCGGAACGCTATTGGGAGAAAGGTATGCCTTCTATCAACTGGGTCTTTTGCAGAGTCCATGCAACCGTGAGTGCAATCGTCTGAGTCTCTGAATTCCTGACAGGCTCAGACTTTTTCTGCGTAGTGTCATTGGTATACCCAATGCCGTCCGAGTTGCAGGCATGTCAGAAGCGGATTGATCAAAACCCTTGACGAGGACGCCAGATGGAAGACCCCAAACAGGTGGCACCTACTATGCCACAGATTCTCTCACTTCAAAGAGAAAGATGCAGGGATTTCGAGACGGTGATTTTGTTGCGTTTGGCTTGGGACACCAGTCCCTACCGCACCAATGAATTCATCGTGTCACTGCTGCGGCCCGACTTGTAAGCCATTTGATAGTCTGCCACTCTACGGTGCTTCCCTAACCTACCACGATATCCAGATGCCAACGAGGTGTGACCTTGAAGGAGGGCCGTCCTTTGGACCGACATGCGACTGTCTTTCGACCTTTGTCATGAATAGGTGCCTCGATATTGTATGTACAATTTTGAATAATATTGTGAACCCTTCGAACTCGTGTTTAGGGCTTCTTTTGAGTGTTATTGGGTCGGAAAGAATTAGTCTGAAGCTGAATCAGTCTGTCATGAGATACGAGGTAGGTTCTGGGGGCGCTCGGGGTTTAGGGAGCGAGAGAAAGAGAATGAACTCAAGATGGGCTGTGACGTCTTCGACATATAGGTTCAGGGTGTATGGATAGATCCGCTGCGTGATAGTAAAACAATATCTGAATTCCATTGAGCTCGTCGTAGTAATATTTAGGCTACAGTTACGCTTGAATCAACCCCGACTCTCCAACGCATCCTGAACCAAAAACTAGGACCAGAAATACGCTATAGGTGCGGTGGCTGCATGCCACACATCGCATCAGCGTCGAGAGCCCTTGCCCAGGGAGGAAGATTGAATGACTTGAGACTCGTAGCTGCCATGGTGGGAGCGACAAACAGGCTTGCTTTTCAGGCAAAGGGGCCTGCCATAGGTTTTAGGTCTGTTAGGGTACCGGCTCAAGACCGAACTCGAGGGGAGGGGGTAAGGAGTCCATAAGACGTTATTCGGAGGTCCAAGGACAAGGTTGAAGATGGTGTTGTAGGTGTAGTCGAATCGGTCCAGAGGTTGGGTTGGTGATGTTGCCGTCATATATTAGGAGTGATTGCTAGCAAAGGTTTGAGTCCTTGCAAGGATACCAACGATACCCGCAGATTTTTGAGTTTGCACTCGCAAGGCAGTAGAGGTGGAAGAGATGGGGGATGTAGTCAAGTGTGCTGAGGATGGCAAGGGCTGCAGAGAAGTAGCCTAGTTTTTGGTTATCTGAAGGGAGCAATTAGCGCTGCATTGCGAGATATTTACGATCGAAGAAATCAACATACCTCGCGTATGAGACGCCGCCCATGCAAGGTACAGGTTCTGCATCGAATGATCACTCAATAGCCTCCTCTTCACTCTTCACTCTTCTAAATCCCTTCCAGTGTGCCCGCGAGTTGAGCACCGAAAGTACCACCGACGCGGGCCCCTGCATCCCAGCATATCGCTGAAATGATCATTTGCGTTGTGGGAGTCATACCCAAAGAAATAGAGGGCGAGCGTCGACTTGGAGAGTCTTTGAATGGGGTTCGAGAGCCGTGGACTGAAGTTGATTAGTCGAAATAACGCTCAGCCTGTCGATATGGCCGTGAAGAGGTCGCCACTCCGAGCTACTATAGCTGCTTCTGCACGATAGCTTTGGCGGACGGGTGTTTTTCGAGATGGGTGCAAGTGAGTCTTGCTGTCTTTTCTTCTGTCTTTCTCCTCTCCCCTGTCTACTTCGATTGGCCGTGCGCCTCTGTCGCTTTCGTCCCTCTCTTTTCTTATACGACCTATTATTCCTTGGCTAACCTATCCAAAGGCCCTCTACAGTCTCCCGCGTCACAGCCCAAGGGCAAGAAGCTTCTGTGCATCCTAATTAAAGCTGCCGCTCCCTCAAAAACATCCACGCCTATCAACATGGGCCACCCACCAGGATACGTCGAGCTCACCCAACCACCATCACCTACTTCCTCTCAAAATCAACTACTCAAAGTTTGCTACTCAACTCAACGTCGAGCTAGATAGCACGGGGCCGACGGCTGCAAGCCAGTCCAAGGGGTGCTTCTGTGCTCACTTCAACTTCACCTCCTCATCCTCTCGAATCTCGGACGTAAACTCGACAACAACGTCTCCCTTTCGTATGTATACGACTTCGGAATTATACAGCAAGGGACGTTGCACCCAGGGAAGTACGAAGCCCCAGGACTTGTTCGAAGCACCTAAGGCTACGCTCCTCCCTGAATCCTAGGACACAGTGGGTGCGAGAGCAGGGCCTCGTTCATCTCCATTGAACAAGCACGGGCGAATATGAATTATGAAATATCCGATATCCCGCCTGTCGCGCAGCCCGAGGCTGCTGAAGCCAACAGCGACCAAGATAGCGACGAGAAGGCGGCGGACGCGAGACTTGATAACGTTGAGTTGACGGCTCGATGCATGCGTACCAAGTGGAATAACAGACGAAGCGGGTGCAGAGGAGGATGAAGAGGCCGGAGTGATGAAGTTGGACGGGTGGTTCATCCGTTGTGGGTAAATTCTCTGTCGTTCTCCTGCCAGCCTTTCACTCACTTCTCTCTATAGTATCCTAACGAACAACGCGAAACCAACAAGTATTGGTCAGGCTACGATAACCAGGTGTATTAACGGCAGTCGTATACTAGGTAGGTCGCCTCCTCCTTTTCCCCCATACTGTGGTCGTTCTTCGGATACCTGACAATTTCGATTGATCGATAGGATACGTACAAAGCGATACGGAGTGCTCCAGATCCTCCTCATTCCTGAACGTATGCCACGGATCGTTCAGACTTATATTTGCTCTCCTTAAGCACGAACAGAGTGGCTGGCGACCCATGTGGAAAACTTTGTCGAGGCGAACTTTATATTACGGTCGGCACACACGCTGGCCGGCTCATCGCCAAAGCCGTGCTCAAGAACGTTTCCGGTTTAACCACTCACGAAGATAAAGAGTTGGGTTGGGATGCTGCGTGGAAGGATTGTAGTATGGCCTCCGAGGGTGGGAGGAGGTTTGTGTTTTTGTTTCGCGAATTCTATCGTGTGTTGGGTTTCTTGGCTTCGTAGCTAACGGTTATTCCTCGTTTTTCTAGAATGTTGACTACGACGCCCGAGCAGGCCTGTCCTCCGTGTACAATGTCCCTGGTAATGGATGGGTCGTAGATGACGTGCCCTCAGCGTTTGAGACTCAAGAAAGGGTACGAGAGATCACCTGAGAGATGGGACCCTAGCTGACGGGTTGACTCGGGTTAGTGATCGTTCTGATTCTGTTCCGCTCTTATTCAATTCATTCAACTAATTAACGGTTTGTATACAGAATGAAGACTGGGGTTTGGGGAGTGGGAGAAGGGGAGTGGACCCGGGATGAGCCGCTATTGAGATTAAATGTTCTTCAACATTTGTCGAGTCGCGATGATAATTATAATATCGCTGCGTGCACCGCTGCGCCTAAAATGTGTCAGACTTTGGCCTAGACTCTCTTCAACCCGCAGCATCCGGACGGCGCTAGTTGGCAATCCTAGTGACCCCGCTGACAGCGCCTTCCGCCCTTCACGCTGCAACATTTCATGGGTTATTTAAACTTTGAATTTCTGGAGAAGCGGTAATTGGGCATATGAATAGGGACTGTAGGGGGCGGTGCTGGCCTGTGTAGCAGCAGCAGGCCGCTTTCCGCGCCAATGAGCGCCTTCCCCAGATAGAAGCTCATCAACACTATGTGCGTCTCTCCAAATCCGCCATTCTCTAATTGACTCGTGCAATTCAACGAGGTACCTGCTGCAGGAACGAGTTGGCTACCCATTTTATGGTTCGGTATGCTTCGAGTACGATCAGATCGTAGACCTGCTGTGGCTTGCAAATGTCTCGTCTGCCCTTTTCCTTACCGGTCGCACGCCAGCGGCAGTAGGCCCGATGAATAACGGACTCAAAGCTATCTTGGGGCGATCAAGATCTTTGGCTCGCTTTGGGTTGAAGACACGGCATTGGGAGAAAGAACTCCGGAGTTATCGATAGCCGCCCTAATGCAATGTTCTGGTCATGTGAACCCAAACACAGGCTTGAGGCACGTTTTGGACGTTTTGGACATAATGCGGTGTATAAGAATGCGAACCGCTACGAAGCTCATGCGTTTTGCATCTGACCTCTCCCCACCACTCACACTCAGCACAATGCCCTCCCATTTCAAAAACGCCAGGAATGTGAACATCGAGGGAATCACGAATGTCAGCGCAAACAATTACAACCACTATGGTGAAAGCTCTCAGACCTCTATCGAGAGTGAGTGGCTTCGTACCCGGGAGTGTGCTCATGATCAGGGACTGACCCGCCATTGCTGACAGAGCTGCAAAAACATATTGCCGCTGGGGCATTACACAACTCCGCCGAACGCTGCGACGCACCAAAATGCCACCCAGAAACCAGGGTTGCAGTGCAGGACGAGCTAGTTAGCTGGATACGGCACGGAGATAATGACGATAACCCCAAGCAGATTATGTGGGTGACAGGTCCAGCTGGCTCAGGAAAGACTGCCATCATGGGCTCAGTCGCCGACACCTGTCAGCGAAAGGGCATCCTCGGCGCTACCCATTTCTTCTCATCATTCTCCGGGTCGTCGAATAGGCGCTCAAAGCGATATTTAATACCAACGCTCGCCTATCAACTCACCCAGCACAGAGCCATGCCCCAAGTTGCAGAAAAAATTCTATCTGCCGTCAACCGTAATCCAGCCATCTTCGAGCAAAAGCTGGAGGTGCAGCTCGATGAGCTGATATTGGAACCCTTGCGAGCGTGTCGGGATCGACCAAAACACCCAAGGTGGCCCAGGGTCATCATCATTGATGGCCTCGACGAATGCGAGGCGGACCAATACCAAGATACGGCGCGAAGGAACGCACCTTTTCGCTCCAACGAGGAGGATCAGACCGAGATCCTGTCCGTATTGCATAAAGCTGCCAGCAATCGTCATTTTCCTTTCCGCATCGTCATAGCCAGTCGTCCCGAACAGGCCATCAAGAGCTTTTTTGCCGGTGATGCAAAGTCCCTGACCAGGGAGCTGTTTCTCGATGGGAAATATAACCCGGACGCCGATATGGCGTTGTTCCTCGAGAGCAAGTTTGCAAACATTCGACGTCAAAGTCATCTCCCATCATCGTGGCCCAGCGAAGACATACGCCGGACCCTGATCGCCAACGCTTCCGGGCAGTTCATCTACGTCGCGACCGTCGGGCGATTCATGGAAGTATCTGGCGGGGATCCTAACGAAATCTTGAAGCAGGTCCTACGGCTGCCCGGTTTCAAGACCTCTACCGATGCATTCGCACCTCTGGACGCGCTGTACACCCACATTCTTAAATCCAGTCCGGACCCACCCCTCAGTATCCTCTGGCTCAATCTGATTTTTCGTGAAAAACACCTGGAGCTCCCACACAGGTATTACAGCGGAGAAACACAAGACCCACCAGCAACATTGGTTCGCCTATATCTGGAATCGTATCCTGGCCAAGTATCGTATACGTTCAGAAATCTCAACTCATTGGTTTCCATTCCTTCCATGGAAGATCACAACTCACCGTATCGCTTGTACCACAAGTCCCTGGTGGACTTTCTGCAGGACAGATCCAGGTCTGGAACCCTGTACATGGAGTCGAAGGTGGTGTTGGAACACTTTGTTGACCGTTACTTACACCTTTGGAGGAGTAGGTGCTGATCCGTCTCTTTCGGTACTGGGCTGACGATATTTTTATAGGCAGGGGCCCAGAATGCTCTCCAACCCCACAGGAAAGGCTGCTTTTCTTCGATTACTTTTTCTTGCACAGGATTGTCTCAAAAGTCTTTACCGAGTCTGCTGAGGAGTTGAGCCGCCTGGACACAACTATTCTGTCCTGCGATGTAGCCTGGTGGGGCGAGCACTCTCTGGAAAACTTGCGGGGGTGGAACACTCCTATCAGCTGGGTCTTTTGCACAGTCCATGCAACGGTGAGTACAATGATCTGAGTCTTTGAATCCCTGGCAGGCTCAAACTTTTTCTTCGTAGTGTCGTTGGTATACCCAATGCCGCCCAAGTTGCAGGCATGTCAGAAGCGGACTGATAGAGGGCCTCAAGTCCGCCAATCGGAAGACCCCAAACAAGTGGCACCTACTATGTCACAGATTCTTCCACTTGAAGGAGCACAATGCAGGATTTTAGGGCTAGTAATTTCATCGCATGCGGGTTGGGACACCGGTCTCTACTGCGCCAGAATGAATTTGCCGCGTTGCTGCAGCTCCGAGAAACAAGACTTGTAAGCCACATTGTCTGCCACTCTACAGTGCTTGCCTAACCAGCGACGATTCACAGATGTCAACAAGAGACGGCCTTGAAAGCCAGCTATCCTTTTAATTGGACTTACCTGCCACCGTCTTTCAACCCTCGTTGCGAATAGGACCTTGTATATCAAGTATATACGATTTCGAGTAATGTGAACCCAGGTTTGGGGCTTCCTTTGGACGTGATCAAGTCAGAATCAGTGGGTCCGAAGCCAAATGAGCCTGTAATAGAACACCAGTTGGGTTCTGGAGGCGCTCGGGATTTGGGGAACGGTAGAAGAGGAATGGATCCGGGATAGGCTGTGACGTTCTCTTCATGAGATATGAATAGATGGATCCACTGCGTAATAATACAACAATGTCTGCATTCCATCCAGCGTGCAATATTAATATTTAGACTACAACGTTAACAACGCCCGAATCCACACCCACTCCAACTCTCGTCCAACGCATCCTGGACGTCTGCATGCCACATCGCATAAGCGTCGAGAATACGAGCCCACGGAGGAAAGTTGAACAGCTCGAGACTCGTAGCTGCCGTGGTGAGGGTGACGAACAGGCCTGCTTTCCAGGTAAACGGGGTCTGAAGGTTTTTTGGTCTGTTAGGGCACGGGCTCAAGACTAAGCTCGAGGGAAGGGAGCAGAGAGTCCACAAAAGGTCATGCAGTCGTCCAAGGACAAGCCTGACAATGGTGTTGTACGTGTAGTCGAATCAGGGTCCAGAGGTTAGGTAGTTGAAGTGGCCCTCCTGCGTATGTGAAGACGGGTGAATACTAGCAGAGGTTCAGGTACTACGCTACCCACGAATTTTTTGACTTTGCGTTTGGAGGGGGGTAGAGGTTGAAGAGATGGAGGATGTAGTAGAGTGCACTGAGGGCTGCAGAGAAGTAGCGGGCCAATTTTCGGTTATCCAGTGAAGGAAACAGTTGGCGCTGCATCTAGAGCTAGATATGATGAAAGAAATTGACATGCCTCACGTATGAAACACCGCCCATACAAGGTACGGGTTGTGCGTTGAATGACCACTCGATAGCCTGCTCTTCACGCTGGAAAATCCTTTCCAGTGCACCAATGAGTTGAGTACCGAAAGCACCACCCGCAGGTTCCTACATCCCAGCTTCCCGCCGAAATGGCCATTTGCGTTGAATTTCTGCACAAAGCTCCCGAGTGAGATACCCTTAGCCGCGGCAGAGTGCATGAAGATGTATTTTGACACGAGCAGTATGTGAGGTCCAGCCGGATTGGGTTTGGAGCCCTCAGGCTGGCTCGACTTCCAGGTGCCGTGGTTGGGGGATTTGGGTTGCAATTTCAGACGACGCAGTTCGCGGTCCAGCTCGTGAATCGATCCCCTGATGAGCCGGTATATAGGAAAGAAGGAGGAGACATTGGAATAGTTCATAGGCAGAAGGCAAGAACGATGAGCGATGAGCGATGAGATCATGGCAGACGGACTTTGAAATTGATCTCTCTTGGGCGACCACACGCAATTCTCTCCTTCAAGTTGGCTCCTGGATCTCACCTTCAACTCAACGTCAATCTCGATCAGCGGAACAGGAAGAAAAATAGCTCGGATACTCAACCGAACGTCGAGATAGCATCATCGGAGCAAACGGCCGCTAGCGAATTCAAGGGTACTTCTGCGCTCGCTTCAACATCACCTCTTCCCCTGCTTCCTCCTCTGCTTGAAACTCGTCCTCCCCTTCGTATGGCTATGGAGTTATCTCGGATGGGAAAATGTATTCCGGGAGCCAAGAAGGCCTAGGACCCATTCTACGTCTTCCTCCCTTCAATCAACAGAGGCTGTGGATGTCGTTTTTCATCGAGCACGCGCGGACGAATTCGGATGTTGAGGTCCCCGATGTCCCAGCCACCGTACAACCCAATGAGCCGGATCGGACCGCCACCAAAGACGACTACATGCCAACCAGCAGACACGAAACCCGATATCTTCGACTGGATAGCTCGACGCGTGCGTATCGAGTGAGCAGCGCTTGGTTGAATCGCTATTGAAGCGTGATGAATCAGGTTTTTAGGACGGGTGTGGTTCATTCGCTGCAGGTAGGCTCCCTCATTCCCCAAGCCTTCGATATCTAATCATATTCCATGTTTTTTTTATCCTTAGTATACGAGCAAACGACACGACACCAACAACTGGCAACGTACAAGCGCCAGGTGCACGGAGGGCTGTCGCATAGTGGGTATTCGATCGGGTAGGTCTCCCCCTTCCTTTTCCGTTTCTTGGCTAGTTGATGACGATTGCGGTCTCGTCGTAGTTGACTAGTAGGACATGTACAGAGCAATACCGGCTCTCTAGATCCTCCTAGTGCCCGAACATACCCCAGGGACGTTTCGGAGTACGTTACCAGATACTAAAAGGTGCGTTTTATTTCCTGCCATCTCCCCCTCCACCAAGAACCTTCACAGCTCATTCATCCGCCATCCCTCCTACACAGAGCGATTGGTACCCATGCGGAATAAAACCGTCAAAACAAACATCATGGTCGGCACACACGCCGACTCGCTCATCGCCAAAGCCGTACTCAAGAACGTTTTTGGACAAAGGCCTCACGAGGACTCATAGTTGGCTTGGTTGCTGTGTGGAAGGATCGCAGTGTCGCCTCACCGGGGAATTGGGAGAGAGAATATGTGGATCGGGACGAGGTTCGTACATATCTTTTTTTTGTGAACCTATTTTACTTTCTTCCTTCCTGCTTTTCATTTTATTATGGACTGAGAATCGGGCCTCGTAGCTAACGATTATCCTTCGCTTAGTTTTAGTTCGCCGTTTACAAAGCCGAAGCAGGCCTGTCCTCTGTGGTCAACGTCCCCGGAAACGAGTCGCCGATGCCGTGCACTCTGAGAGTACGTTGAGGATTTTGGACTATGTGTATGTCTCTCCCTTTCCTGTTTGTATATCCATCGATGGACACCAGCACATACGTGCATCAATTTTCACCCAACCACTTCCTTACCGTCTTTTTCATGAACGTGTTGGCTGACGATGATTCACTTGCTTTTCAGATGAATTTCGCGGCCTACATCCTCGCAAAGCTCCTCAACAATCCCATTGTGCACCCCTACGTTCGAGATATGAACGTTCTGTTCAACCTGTTCAGCGAACGAATGGGGCTCATGGAATCGAGGAATCAAGATGGGAGTTGGTCTGGGGACGATAAGGGGTGAAGGTCAGTCTATATGTTCATTGTCTCCTTTTTCCGAAATTAATAGATGTGTTTTCAGCTGATAAACGGGCGAATTCGTTTGACTCTGTCCATAACGTGTCCGAATTGATTAGGATGGTCGTACTAACGAGGTATGCATGTTTCCTGCTTTGCTCTCTATCTTCTTTCGCTTTCGTTTTTCCGTGAATTTGGGGCTGACGTTGTTTCTAGACATCCTTTACACCACGTACCCTGCCTCTACGCACTCTCAGGTGCAGCATTCGAGGCTCAAGAAGGATCGAAGAGGTCGCCAAGGAGAAGAATTATGGGGACCTAGCTTGTGGGTTGACTAAGGTAAGTTTTCATCCAGCTCTCTACCTTCTCGTACATCCAATTTATTCATTCATTTGCTGATTATCATTTACAGAACGAGGGCCGCGACCAAATGAGTCCATGGTGCATCCTGCGCAACAGGCCTTTACCCTGTCAGCCCTGTTTCAGCGGAATATACCGTCGGGTCTCCGTTCTTCGGATACGTTGGTCTCAAACTGCCTGATCCCGCAACGAACTGCCTCTCCCTTTGCTAGTACGGCAGCACCTACTATTATCCCGATCAAGGCACCGGGAGCTCGCACAAAACCCTACGTCAAGGCGCTCGTCATGAACGGTGTGAAGCTGACTGAGCCCGTGATAACGCACAAACAGCTAGTTGCTGCCGGTGAAGTGGTGTTCGAGATGAGTGCTGTGGTGGAGGAGTGGGGCAATGACAGGGAGGGTTTGACGGTGCCTGGGCTTTGGAGAGCGGGAGGAGGAGTGGACTCAGGATGAGTTGTGATGCACAGCTTTCTGAAATGTTGTACGTGGGTAGCCGCGGTAGCGTGTACCGAATCCTATTGCCTGACTTATCTACATCTATATCTAGGTTTCCCGACACTACCACCCCTTCTCTTGAATGATCAGACTTTGCTCGGATTCCCTTTAGCTACCATCCCAAACCAAAATCTGAACGGCTACACGCAGTATCCGGACGGTGCTGGGCGCGTTCCTGATCACCAGTTGCCCTCATGCTGCTGAGCACCCTACAACACCCTTCACACCCCAACGTTTTATGTACGTGTCGCCTAAGCCCTTTGGGAAAGTATACAACACGAGTGCTATCGGCTTTAGCGGGAGCAACACGGTTACAAATCGCACTACCAAACAAGTGCCATCCCTAGACAGAAGCTCATCGCCAACGTTTGTATGTCTCTCCGAATTTGGCATTCTCCTGCTGACTTCTGCCATTTCAAACGGCACCTGCTCTGAGGACAGCCCCGGCGGCACGTTCTCAGGGGGTTTCAAGTATGATGAGACGGTAGACCTGCTGCGGGTCGCAGTGTCTCGTCTTTACCCTTCGTCAGGATTACCGGTGACCGCCAATTGCAGGGCCTGTTTTTGAGCGTCGAGAAACACGTCCATCGTGATCATTGAAACGCAAGCGCTGAGAGACGCAGGTTCCCTGAGTTGCTCGATTCTTGTTTAGCAGCGTACTGCGGAACCTAAACCAACCCCAAAATTACAGACGTCAAGCAGGAAATGAAACCCTCGTGTTCACTTCGAATTTAATATTTACAGCCAAACGAGTTCCATAGGCACGCTCGTGTGAACTCCGTAAATAACCAAGCCTAAGATGGAGTGACGCAGGAGCGGAGGGTTAGGATCATGTCTATGCATCAAAGCGATGGCAGGTTCTTCCCACGAGGCGGCATGCCTCTCTCCTTCCGACTGCCATCGCCTCTGAGCATAGAGCTCGCCCGAGGCGCCTTGCCGCCGTTTTCTTTTCTCTTCTCTTCATCGGCACTAGTCATGGATATGCATACTGCCTCTACACCCTCAGGGCGACTCTGGAAACACTCAAAAAGGAGGCCGAGGATCTTGAAAAGCTGATATTGGCCTCTGTTAATATGGAAGATGCTGGCTTTTACAGCACCATTAGCACCCCACTTGTAAGTCTTGGTATTTAGAGGGAACCAGAGGCTAAAAACCCCATTTAGGCACGTTTGATGTCCCGCATCAAGAAGACTGGACACATGGAGAGTCGAAATGAAATCATGGGCAGCGAGCTCATACGCGCGTGGACCCAGGAGTACTGGGGCTATAGGAAAAACCCCGCTCAGCCACCCTCCCGGGCGTGGTTGGAGCCATTCCTGAAGGTCCGGCAGGATAAAGCCGGTACTCCGGGCGTTTCCGGACAGCAGCACCGGAGTCTCTCTCCAGAAGGGGACGCAATGGACGTGGACAGTCGCCCACCTGCGATCGACCTTCGAACGATCCAGGGTAAGCCTCCGGTGTCGACGCCACCGAATCTCGACAAGGAAGTGGCCGGTTCGAGGGAGAAGGGTCGAGAGGTGGAACCAATGCAAGTTGCGGACAGAGACGAAAGGCCGGCAGTTTTGGAGAAGGATCCGGAGACAGCAAGGAAAGAGGCATCGAGAGCCGACTCAGAAGACCCTCCGCTTCCCAAACCTCGTGTGCGAAAGCCAGCAGAAAAGCAAAAAATCGTCTCACCGGAATACGTTGACAGCGGCTCAGACACACCGGACCCCCTGAAGCCACCACCGAAGAAGCCAAAACTTGACAAAGGGAAGCATACTGCGCCGGTTCCGCGGTACCAGAGTCAGGAGGGGCGTTTTGAAGGAACACCCGGGAAATACGAGGTGTTCAAGTCCGGTGAGCCGTATCTCGTTCCGATCGAGAGCACCCCCTTCCCCCTCACATACGCCGGTCTCAACCTCGTCAACAACACACCGCTGTCGGATAAAGAACGAGCTGTGTTTGAACTTTGGATGGAGTGGATAGAGGAACACCGTCCGAACCTTAATCCTCTGCAGGCCCCCCGGAAGAAGTTCACCCCCGGGGCTGCGCGTATCCCGTGGTCGGTCAACACACTGCCGGATGGCTGGGTCGAAAAGGAAGTATGCAGCACGTGCAAGAAGCTGTATCCCGGACGCTGCATCTACTCGGATGCGGGGGGGAGCTGCATGGTCTGCAGATTGAAGAAACAAAACTGTGACCAGAGCGGAGGAGAGCTGAAGGACAAGAAGGATGGTGAGAAAGACAGTTTGAAGGATCGTTCCGGGGCCATGAAAGCAGGTCCGTCCAAGAAGGCGGATTCAGGCAAGGCCAAAGCCGGCTCCGGGATTCAGGTGAGTTTTATGAGTCCCCATTTTCTTGCTTGTTGAAATGAAATCCAGTATGTGGGGGTCCTTCGCTTTCCCGTTCGACAGCCCGCGATAAACCCTGCGAATGGCAAGGCAAGTCAAAATCTCTCGCCTCCTTCATCCACTAACTCTATTCCAGCCTCCGTGCATTGAGGACACCGTCGGAAGGCTGGAGAGGTCTATGAGGCAGCTCGAGGCCCAGCTTGACACCATGGGCCTTGGGCTGGTCCACTCTAGCCTCGTTTTGGTCGATACCAAGGATCACGTCAAGAAGCTTGTCGAAACGAACGAGGAAACCGCCAACCGTTGCGGGAACAAATGGGTGGAAATGAAGGAAGCCCGGGCATCCCTCCTCGCTGCAGTTGGCGACCTAAAGAAGGCTGGAACAACGGCTGCTGGCAGTGAACCGGTGATGCGTCTCATCAAGAGACACATTCAGACTTGTGAAAATCTCGCAAAGGTTGTGGCTGATATTTCTGTCACCACCATCCGGGTTGTTGGGGAAATGACAGCAAGTACGAACGCCCTCGCCGCTGCTCTTGGGCATCCAGGGGTACCTATGGAAGAGGATTGATCGATTTGTCGTGTAGTCTTTTTGTAGCCCTTGTTCTTTCCTCCATGCCCTCCGGGATTCTTTCTTCCGCCCATTTGTACATTGCATCGCACTCCGGACTTTGGACTCCCTCTTGACATATGCATATTTCTATAGCCGGATATTTTTTCATTTGCAATATTACATACCAGGAATCATACCATCTCTTTTGAACCGCCATAGTACAACATTCCAAGAAGCAACCATCTACGCCCAAGATATACAACAATGCCATCATTTCCGTCGGTAGTAATGCTGTCTACTATAGTCAAACTTA
>SDEE01000716.1:0-24485 GCA_004126415.1 Candolleomyces aberdarensis
CTTCAGTGAAAGCCCCAGCGGCGGTCGAACAGCCGATAAGGACGGTAGGCTTGACGGTTTCGATTACTTGAAGAAGAGATACGTTTCCTACTCCATCTCGTGCCGCGTTAGAGGATACGGAAGACCACTTCTCCTTGTAAGGCCTGACAAACTCCTCCTTGGCCTTACTCCATTCGTGTTTCCCATTACCCCTTGTCTCCCCTTGCGCTTCCCGGTGGTAAAGAAGCCCTTCTCGGTCAATCAACCAAAAGCGTCTGTTAGCTTCCTCCCTAGAGATCCCGTCAGCGGCGACCATGGCATCGCGGACTTGGACCGCGATACCCATACCGGCGGATCCGGCACCGAAGATGACATAGCGCTGGTCGCTGAGTCTTTTGCCTTGGGTATGATTTCCGTTTGAGGGTGAAGAGGTGCGCTTGGACGAACGACTGGAGACACCGATGGCTGCCATGATGCATGCGAGGGTGACAGCACCTGTTCCTTGGCTGTCATTCGGTTCGATTAGACGAGGATTCCGTGATATTCAAGGTAGATAAAACGTACATATCGTCGTTAAACGCTGCATGGGTGTCTTTGTATTTGTGAAGGAGCCGGTAAGCGTTGTTCACGCCAAAATCTTCGAAATGCAAAAGGCTATGTGGGTAGTACTTGCGCACCAGTTGGACGAACCTAGTCGGAAACACGCTCGTCAAGCAGGGTCAGATGGTTTCAATACAGCGGAGTGTTCTTTACTTGTCAATGAACTCGTCGTAGTCTTTACCAGTTACGCGTCGATTCCGCCATCCCTAAACGAGTAGTTGGTTGTGGATTTAAATGGGACTTGGGAAGGACAGTCAAGATAAGACTGACCACGTAAAGGGGATCATTGAGTAGCTCCTCATTATTGGTTCCGACGTCAAGCATGACTGCCAAGGTTTTGGAAGGGTCGAGACCGCCTACCAACCTATCGAGCATCTTGAATGAGCTCACTGGATACTGCAGGGAAGGACATCAGACGCACGTACGTATACATCGCCGACTTGGCGGTTGAGATCTATGGTTTGTTCGAAGAGGAAAGAGTTCGATGTGAATATAACCTCGGAGCGGGGGCTTTGATATGTACGTACGCCTATACCCTGAAATAGAAGTCGTCAGTCAGCCTGACGAAAGATAAGGACCGAAGAAGATATGAACAGAACACGCACACCGACGCCTTGGTCACCGATGCCCAGGATGGCTTCAGCGTCTGTGCAGACGACGAGGTCCATCTCCCTGCCTCTCGTTTGCTCGAGGAACTCTGCCTCCATCCTGTCCTTTTCCGCGAAAGTCAAGAACAACCCATCAGGTCGTCGAAAGAGATGCGAGTAGTTCGCAATAGCGTCTCCCTGAACATACCCTTATCAGCCGGTCAAATTCAACTTCAATTAGCGATTCTACACGCACCTGTGTTGGTGTATAAATAATGGGAACCAGCTCCTTCAGATGCTTCGACAGCAGGCCATAATAGAGTGTCCAATTCTGGTCCTTCAAACTCTGCAAGAACGTGTTCTTCCGTATCGGAGAATCCCTCGTCTGAAGTTGACCATAGGCTCTTTCGATCTGCTCGTTTAATGTATTCGCTTGATAGGGGAGCCGCCCATGGAGACCAAAAGCCACGCGCTCGGTTTGAGTGAACCCTGTGCCCTTGTTGAGCCGGGGAGAGCTGAGGAGGCTTTCGCCTCGTAGTGCGATTTTGAGTTTGCTGATGAGGTGCGAGGGTTTGCGCGCGTAGATATTGGGCGGGGGCCCCGGGAAGAGGGGCATTATAGAGCGATTCGGAGGGTCTCCGAGAGAGGGTAATGTAGCTTGGACAAGCACTATGCCTGGTTCGGCCTTGGAACGTTGCAAAAGGGTCCAGAAGTATGCCATAAACCCACGCTTCGGACGGTGATATCATGCCGAGTGTGCAGACGGCGCGGACGATCCAGCGGATGCCCTTGAAACAAGCCAAGCCAAATTTGAAATAGTCCGGAGGCCGTCCTGCCTAAGTATATCTGAGCGAGTCACGCTTTGGTCATGTGATGTGCTTGATGAAGCCGGATATTGGGCTCGCGCAATCTGTGCATCTTTCAGAGCTCGTTGATTCTGTATCCGTGCCTGTGCATGAGCTTCTCCAAGGCTCTTTGGGCCAGAGCGACGACCAGCGACATGGTGGCTACCTCGTTAGCGTGGTCAACCAACAATGCGTCGCTTTCCGAATAAACGAACGGTGACCCACGAGCCGCGAACCGCGAATATCCTCTCAGTCGGTCGAACTTTCTGACAATTTTGTTACCAATTTCCTAGGGAGATCGATGTTCGCAGCTCGCGGTTGTGGCGACCTTGGCGAACACATCATACCACTGCAGGTACGTATTATACTGGTGCACCAAGAACTTTGGGGAAATTCAGGCGACCGGTCAATTGGTGAGATTTAGGGACTTTTTGTCGATGGTGATAACGAATACCATAAGTACTCCTCGATTTAGAACGGCCCTGCAACGATCCAAGAAATGTATTGGAATGTACTCAAGCTTTCTGACGAGTAGGGAGATTGAGTATTACTATCACCAAATTTACATGCTCAAAGTTCCGTCCGAAAAACTTCAATCAATCCACCAATGGTAAACTTCACGTTTAGCGGTAGCGGCTCTCGTAAACGTTACTCAAGTCAACATGGGGATACTGAGCGCAGAGCCATTGGTAAGCTGCGTCAGCAGCGATCTCCTTTGCCAGCTTCCTAGTAGGTGCCGACGATTGGAAAAGCCTCATAAGAGTGCCGTCGTCACGCCTAACTACTAGAATTTAGTAGACGTTAATACTGGATAGTATGTTTGGGATTGATAAGTAACTAAAGGACTTACGTCTGGCCTCGGCGCCCCAGCAATCGATGGGGTCGTTCCTCTCAAAGGTGAAGATAGTGGGAGCAACATCTTTCCTGAACAGGCGTTGGACGGCATTGTTGAATCTTCCACACGACTCTATGAGGGAACAAGCAGAATCAAAGTCAGGAAACGATCCGGAACAACTCTCAAATTCAAAGGTGCCTACCTGGTAATCGGTGGCTACCGGGAGTGTTCAACACCATGATAGCTAGAAATCACTTAATGATAGACTGTTTCTGTGGGCGGTCGGACTCACGATATCCCTGAGGAAGACTGGGCACCTGTTGGACGGCAGGGATAGCACTGATATTTCCTCCATTAGTTGTGCGATCCATGGCAGCATCTGTTGTGCTATCCTCAAGTCTAGGTAATAAATGAGCCACCCCTGGTATTTGAATGAGCTTTAGTCATGAATATGCAATTAGTCAAAATGGATGCAACTACTTACCTCTAGAGACTGACACTGTGTTACGGGATATAATGTCAAGGGAATGAACATTTTTATCTATGTTGATTCAATACGGGTCTGTCACACGCTCTAGCCAGAAGGAGCAACCAACCTTTCCACCATTGCACCTTTGGGCCATGCCTCCAGTCATTGTCGTGTGACACAGCGCAATCCGCACCGGTCTAATTTCACAGTCAGTATGCAATGATAGGGCAATTTAACAAAAAAGCTCACCATCTCCAATAAAAGCCTATTGATGGTATCACAAGGGTGGAAGATTGTCTGGTTATACAATCAGAAATGAAAAACGGAAGAGAAATACAAAACAAAGGAGAAACGTACATTATCGGGGAAAGAGTTAAGTTGCAGCCCGACGTTGGTAGTTGAGGAATTCCCAGCGCTGCTTGCTGAACCAAGCATGCCGTCACCGGTTCCTCGATGGCCCATTTCCGGAGTCCTTGAGTCCGTTGCTTCTTCGATTACCGTCGAAGGATCTTGCTCTGGAACAGTAAGATGCAAACCATCCATTCGGGCACGGAATTGGGCTGAAAACGCTAGCTTGAATCCCTGAAGGAACAAACTTTGATTTTTCTTGTGAATTCCCGCTTGTTTTGCTGTACTGGGCCAGAGCCGAGCCTCCGCCGGTCCTAAATCTATCCAATCATAGATCTTCCCAGCATCCGTGCTATCGTCCTCCGCATGTCGTTTCGAGAGCTTGAGGAGCTCATCAGACTTTGCACCGCAAAATGCTGCCAGACTCCAACCGTCGCTTTTGATGCATCCTGTTATAATGTAGAGGGATTCTTCTTTCCCTATAGGCTGGATATTACTTGCGTGGCGGTAGACAACTCCGGCATTTTCAATTAAGAACTTTTCCAGAGCAACCGTGCTGCTCAGCTGCTCCAAATCTGCTGATCTTGTGCAGGCAAGCAGAGCACCTTGCTCGGCGTTACAGGTGAAATTGAGTTCTAAGATGGATCTTTCGCCAAAGTCAAAGTTAGTACCTATCTGGTTAACGACGGACGGCAGACGCGATGACATTAAACGCACTTTCCATTCTTCGAACGAAGGGTCTTTGAAGATATACCATTCGGTATAATATGGCCTTTCGGGAAGTGATCGTCGACGACGATCGTTTCTTGGGGCAGCTGCGAACTGCCTGCACATCCATCTTCCCAAAGGTTGAAGATCTTCTTGAAGCCACGGACAAGATTGAAGGTTCCCACATCACCCGGAACCACTCCTTGCTGGTCTGTTGGTGGAAATGGGGCGGGACGCCAGCACGGTAGGCCATCTGGGCAGGAGCTAAGCATGCGAGAGGTGTATATCACCGCGTGCGTTGTTGCTTGGGATTGGACCAACTGCAAATCTAGATCACTCATTGACGACTATGATGATAGAAGTGTTCAGTCGAAACCCAACAGGTATCTAAAGACTTAACGTGCGTACCATTTTCCAGTCGGATTTGCATTGAATCTCGAAACTGCGTCGTGTTTCGATCTCGTCGTCCGTCCCTATCTCGTCCTGTATACCCTCGCAGCCTGTAGACTCATGAGTATCAGTGGAGCCGTGGATGGCTGTAGATTCGGCGTCAGGCACCGCCGCTGTTTCTTGAGTCACCGTTGCTGTTTCTTCAGGCATCGGATGGACAAGTGCCTGTCGAATTTCAGGGGATCGAAAGAATGCCATTACGGGCCTCAAAATTTGTTGGATGAAGCTCGTCCTCTCTTCCGTTATGCCGGTGCTGGCAGCAACAGGGGGCGTATTGAAATGGACGTGGACCGTAGGCATATGCACATCGTTTCCTGCGCTAATGACTCTCTCGAACGTTGATCGGTTGTGAGAGTCTGAGAATAAATTTCCTCCACTGAACCATTTATATCTGTTTACTAGCACCACTCGGCCTGTGATGTGCATGGACTGACCTCTCATAGGTAGCGTTGACGCCTCCAGAGATGTCGCCGTTGTACGTGGGCGCCTCGGCGGCTTCCTGATGATACACCCTTTTAGCGACTGCTTCGAACTTGGTCGGGCGCCTATCTTCTCGAGAGGAGAGCATGACTATCGTTGAGCGTTGCCAACGTCCAAAGAATGGATGGGATAGCTATGCCCGCGACTCTAGTAGCAGGTCTTTGGCAACGCTTCCTGTTTACGTAAGATGAGAAACACTGTAAGGCATTTCCCTCTCACGGTACATTTTCCCTCATATACTCCTGCTTGCCAAAAGTGATGTCGCGCGGGAATTTCCTTCCCCTACGAGACTGACGTTGACCGATGTTTCGACATCTGCATCTCCACATCGGGGGACTCTCATAGCTTCAAACTGTGCAAGGAGGTAGATTATGGTACCAAGCTCTTTGAAATAAAATATCAGGGAGTATGAACCTTTCTTTCCAGCTAGGCAGGCTGAATACTACCGGCTCACTCTGAGTGCCGGCTTGATGCGCTTATGTCAGCGACATCACTTTTGGTCGGTAGGAGTATATGTGCAACTTCGGCGCGCGGATACAAGTTGTGGACGGACCTCTGAATTTCCCTATTCTGAGATATGGCCGCAGGACAGGAAACTGTCCGTAGTGCACGGCCAACGCAAGATAGTTTCCCGTAATATCGATTAGCGCTCACCCCAGTAGTACCCATACGTGGGCGCTACCGAGCAAGTACAACAACTTCGGTCCGGCGAGCAGGGTCGGAAGAGGGTAATATCCGACTCATCAAACAAACATCAATGAACTACCCGGCGTGTCAATGGGAAGCCCAGCCAAGGGGCAGCAGCAAAGCAAACAGCTTAGGTTCGGACCACCGCGCGCGACTATGCACGAAGGCCTCTGATCCAAACAAACCCAGATCCAGGTTTCTATCAAAGCTCAGAAGACCCAACGAAGATCTTTGAACTTAGTAGGACAAGGTATCACGCTTGGGTGCACGAGTTGTTGCATGAATCTTGGAACTGGCTTGGACCATTGTGAACTCACCATAGAGCGGTAACGATGTATGTTGCTATGAACTATATTCTTGATGTACTCCGACCCAGATGGAACGCGCCGAAATATCTTCAACCCCGGAATTTCCGAGCTTCAGATTCAGCGCTTGTCAATATATACCCAGCTACGCTCAGTTCTCAGAGACGATTCGCATCGCGAGCGAGCGTCGTGATGGTATTTCTAACTGCTTGGCGGGGGGTTCTAGTTGCCTTCAACCCTTCTCCCCCGCGCAATAGGCTGTGAGATAGAGCCAAGCAGGCACGGGAATGCTGGAGTTTCGCAGCGCCTGACTGCTTGAGCCTACCCAGTTGGACCACTCTTGCCCCAATTTATCAGATGTCAACTTCTGGGAAGACATGTTATGTTAATGGAAGTGAATGAGTGGTAAGAGGAGAGACTAAGTGGATACCGACCCAGCCCCACCGACGGGGGGTGTTTGTTGACTATGATAGAGAAACAGGCAATGGCGACGGAGAACCCTAGAATGCACTACCTCGGACGCTGATAGACCTCAAAGTCCCACATGTAAGGCTGTCGAGAATTGGACGCTACACCGTCGAGATAACAACCGTTTAACCGCTCAATCTGCGCATATAAGATTCTTCCGATCAATATTTGAAGTTATGGCGGGAGCGCTCAGGCTCATTTTACCGAATAGTTTTGGAGAGACGGTTCCTCACACCAGCACCAGTCTGTCCACGGTCGCTCAGTGAGGGATTTCGGATCAACTCGCTGTGTGTTCAAGCTATCTGTAAAGATTCGGGCGCCTTGCCAATTGGGCAGGTTCTCAGCCGGCGCGGGAAATTCTAGGGGCGAAGCACACCAATCCAAACAAAACCAAATATAGCATCTGCAACACGGCGGTCAGGTTCATCGACGGCCATATCGTTTGCTTTCGACATTTCTGTTTATCTTCTCCTTTGCCTCTAGATTGTACGGATAGACGATGGCTGAAGTATCAGCACCCCCGACTGTCAGCGCACAAGACTCCATGCAAGGCGTAGTCCTCACACCGAACCCACCAGACCTCGCTCAGCCTGCACCTGTACCAGCAGGTGCCGCACCAGGACCAGAAACTCTGGACGAGAACGCCTGCGAGACTCTGTATATCCAGAATCTCAACGAAAAAATCAAGCCAGATGGTACGCTCCGTACTCTTTTTCGATCGGTTAGACGAGATATTGATTGGATTGGATTGGACTCGGTTTCTGGTTGGCCATTTTAGTGATGAAAGCCTCATTACGTGGTCTCTTCAAGGCATACGGCGAAGTGCTCGATGTTGTTGCACACTCGAATCTTCGTATGAGAGGGCAGGCCTTTGTATCGTTTGAAAGTCCGGAGGTTGCTAAGAAGGCGATGGCGGAGGTTCAGAGGTTCCCGCTCTATTCCAAGCCAATGGTGCGTAAATGCTGGTCGTTCATCTAGATTTTATACTGATACGTGGCTCTTATGTGGGTTAGCAAATCTCGTTCGCGCGAACACCATCAGACGCTGTGGTGCAGAAGAAGGATCCTAACAATCTCGAGGCGCACAAGCAGCGGAGACAGGAACATAAAAGTGCGCTTCCTACCCATCCTGCACCAGGACCCCGAATTTTGACCCGTTGCCTTCAGAAGCGACACGATACACGAACCCTCTCAAAGCCAAATATCGAGCCAAGCGTCTGGCAGCAGAAAGTGCGTGCACATTCCCAATCATCCTCCAGTGTTCGTTATTGGCTCATCATGACCCCTTCATCGCTGTTTCTTGTTCTTGTAGTCGACGGCGGTGCAGCCCTGCCTACAGCCAAACGACCTGCAGTCCAAATGCCCGACGAGTACCTCCCACCCAACAAGATTCTCTTCTTGCAAAACCTCCCCGAAACCGTCACCAAAGACCAACTCATGTCACTATTCTCCCAGTACGTGTCCCCAAAATTTCGCATCTTTCTCACTCTCTGTCTCCTCTCCTTCGCTGATTTGGCATGTGCTGACTCGCTCAATCGTGTGTCGTTTAGGTACCCCAACCTATACGAAGTCCGTCTCATCCCAACGAAGAAGGATATCGCGTTCGTGGAGTTTATGGACGAGGGGAGTGCGGGTGTGGCCAAGGATGCGCTGCACAATTACAAGTTGGATGGGGAGAACAAGATCAAGGTGCGTTCTGGTCTCTCTTTCTCGCTTCCTCAACGTTCCTTGTCCATGATCTTCCTGAATTCCTATCGTCCCCTCCCATCCCTGGCGCACCCGTGTTTGTTTCACTCGTTTCTCCCAATGTCTTGCTGCTGCTTGGGCACTTCTTCCCTTGCTGGTACAACGGCATTTGTCCTCCTTTCACTCGGTTTCGTGCTTATTTGTCGTAGAATCTCACTGACGCGCCGTTTTACCCACTGTTTTTCAGATCACGTTTGCAAGGAAGTAAAGCCACGCCGTATCCGTCCTTTCCAGTTCTTTTTTTCCGTTCCTCTTTTCGGTGTACTGGTACAAGAGGTTTAGGTGTAATCATATCTAATGCTTGCCAACCTCTTGAGGGTCCTGTTCTCGCATATCGCAGTCCTTCGACTTCATCGTGGCAGTCAACGTGAGCCACCGGTTGTATAGGTCCTCACCGCAGTACCGTTGGCGTAAACATCATAGTCCCTTGCGTGTCATCATCCGCGAACTCTGGTTCGGCACTCAGCCTCGTCGGTGGTTTTGATAATTCACTTCCAAAGGTTCTTTGTTATGCGATGTCTATGATGATGAGTTTAATTTAGTCAGAAAACCGATACTGTACTGGGACTAAAATTCGTATGCAGGTTGTGGCGATTTCCAAGGCATATCTTCTCTGTGGCCCTGTTCCCTCCTTCTCTTCCGAAATGGAGTTCTTCTCGCGCCCGCATACAAGACGCTTCTCGCGACGAAAATCATTTGGAGCGAAATCGGATCGGAAGATCTCTAACTAACACCGCATCGCGTTCTCAATCACCCGGTAGTGAATATCTACCTACCAACTTGCACCTGGGGTACATCAACTGGCAAGCGAGTTAGCTAGGGTAAAGGGCCCGGTATCCCCAGCTCAGAAAGCTGGAATGGGCTACTGGCCACTCACTGGCCTTAAATGTGGACCTGGATCCCTCTTCGGGAAAGAGGCCCCTCAGAAAAAAAGAGGTCGACGAGGAGGTGAGATAACAGGTAGATGCGATCCATGATGTAGTAGATAAGGACGAGATAACACGTACCTCGGAGAAATTGACCGGTTGATGACGACATGGGTGGTCGGTACCACCGGGAAGTGTTCCCTTCATCAATTCCCGCCTCCCACACCGCCCGTCGGCTGCAAACATCCCCGCTCATCATTTCTACATGCCTGATCGCTGTCTCGAGCGCTTTCTCGCGCCCTCCCTTCGGCCAAACGTCGGTGTTTGGCTCTGTTCTGGTCTCTGGGATCGGCACGCTCGGCATCAGGCCAAACCCTGGCACTTAGTCTCGACTGATACTTGTATAAAGAGACGAAGACGGAGACTAACATTTCAGCGACAAGGTAGAAAGATATATAAGATAGATACATAGGCAAGGTAAACTAAGAGTTGGAAAAAATATCACTACGCGGGGGGTTGGTTTTCCTTCCCCTTTCTAGGGCCACGTTTAACACCGGCATCGCTGCGCACCTTCCGTTTCTTTGGGGGAACTATGAGGAGGTCACCGTTGTTGGTGGTCGAAAAGTTGAGAAAGGAGGCTGGCTGAGGGTTCATCGGCGTAGGAGAGGTTGGACTGGTATCATTGGTAGCCGGTGGATGCACATGTTGATCGGCTGCGTTGTCAGGTGGGGTGATGGAGACCATTGGGTCGGTTGGATTGGCATCGGGTGCCGGAGCCTGGATGCGCTGCCTTCTTTGATGGAAAGCAACACACCATGCCTCGTAGTCTTCTGGGGAGAGCCTTTCAAAGTATGTGACTTCGCCCTCCCATGCACGGAGCAAGATGTCGAGGTCGGAGCGGGCAGTGATGTCGGCAGGGCAGCAGAACTTGGTGAGAGGCCAGTTCTTGAGGACAACGCCATGCTTGAGGGTGATCTCTTCGTCAAAACCCTTGTAACTCATCCGAGAGACCGGGCCATCGACTGCATCAGCTGTGAACATGGCATCAGAAAAAGGCACAAGGCAAAGCAAAAGTTGAAACTGACCGAGTTTCTCGTTGATAATACGCTTGATTTTCTTTTTCATTTCAATAATGTTGCTGGCATAGTTGCGAGAAACACCTGAAGTAAAAATGAGCACAGGGACGATGAATGAGAGTCTTGAACACTTACCTTCGGCACCAGAAAGAAACCATGCTTCAAATTGAAGCGTGAGATCAGGGATGGTTTTCGATAATGTGACCGAGAAGAAATCATCGAATCTTTCTGATGTACGGAAAAAATAGGGAACATTGTACTGGCGAAGGTCAGAGCGAACAGCAAAGAGTAAGAACTCGATACCAGTGCGGGCATTGACGTTCATGATCTGGGCAAATTTGAGCTGAGAGGCAAAAAGAGAGGACGAAGGCACATACCTCTTCCTGCATAAGTTGGATGGTGGCACGAGCATCGTTGAATGACGCAATCTGCACAGTATGCCGGCCATGCTTCTTGAGATTCTTTGCCTTCTCGAGAATGGCAACGCGCTCTTCCGTGACGGATTGTTGCTCTTCATATGTCATAGCCCTCCACTTTTCGCCGAGTTCCTTACTGACTTCAGAGGTTCTAATGATGGGAGCACCCGGTTCACGTTCTGTACGTTACGGTCAGCGTCCATGGACCCACCAATTAAGAAGCACCATAATTTACGTACCTTCATTCAGTCGTTGAGTCTCGAGTGACAGGTAGGCGTTCCATTTGGAGACATTTGGACGTCGCTTGATGTGCGAGAGTGTGGCGGTCTGGGTGATGGCTTTGAAGCAGTGGTTGAGTGAGTATTGAGGAAAGGCAGATTGGAGCTCAACAGCGAGCTTCATAATAGAAGCTTTGGCATCTTCAAGGGCCCTTGTCCATTTTGCATTGCGCTCTGCATTTTTTTCCTTGGCGGCAGCCTTCTCGAATGACGTGAGCTTGCGCCGGTTCCTCTGTCGGAGAGCTGCACCGCGAAGAAGGTTCTTTGTAGCCTTCTTGCGAGCCTTCAAGCGTTCGAGACCGACCGTAGAGACGAGAGGCATGGTTAGACCATGTAGCAATAGGAGAGGGATTTTTGGGGGCAGGCGTAAAAAAATGTATGATTTTTTCGAGGACGGTTTTAAAGCAGTACAGGAGGAGCATCACGTGTATAGAGCAGCGAAATGGGCAAATAAACAGACGAAGGGGCAATTGCATACGAAGAAATAGGGGTTAAAAGATAATCAAAAATCTTCGTCGTACTCACCAAGGCGCCAGATGAAACCGGCCTCGGATGCGGCAAAGCCTTTGGTGCCAAGCGTGTTGATGAAGGCATCTTCTTCTGAGGCAGCAGTCCAAGCAGCTTCGATGACAGCAAATGTCATTGCGGTGTAGCCGTGCGACTGGAGATAATCAATGACAAGGGGAGGAAGGAGGTCAGACTGGCAAGGAGTGGGAGCCTCTTCCTTGGACATGAGAGTGGAGATGACCTTTCCTCCAATGTCACGAAGGAGCA
The DNA here is from genome assembly GCA_004126415.1 of Candolleomyces aberdarensis. Classification (NCBI taxonomy): domain Eukaryota; kingdom Fungi; phylum Basidiomycota; class Agaricomycetes; order Agaricales; family Psathyrellaceae; genus Candolleomyces; species Candolleomyces aberdarensis. The sequence continues at coordinate 11,917 of SDEE01000716.1, forward strand.
TGAACGGCTGGGCAATTGCCCTCCTCTTAAAAGAACGGTGGCTGGTGGACAAAGGTATGTTGGAAGCAGACGAGATGGAGGAGACAGTTGAGATCGAGGAGACCGAGATGGACGAAATGGATGAGGAAGAAGAGACAACAGGGACAAGCGGATTGGTAGGCAAGGCCTCACCACTAGCGCGGCGTGTTTTACGAGCCTTCTTGAGCGCAGCTGCTATCGCCCCGGGAGCGAGTGGCTTTTGGGTGCCTGCAGTCTGGGGTGCTCGGCTCCGCTTGACAGTCGGGGTCGGAGTACCTAGTTTGAGCCTATGAGCGTGACTCATATTAATGTGAAATGGAAATATGCTTACCAGGAGCCGGGGGTGTTACCAGACTGATGACCTTCGGAGTCTTCAAGGCCGGGGATTGGGGCAGCTCACCCATAATAGGGAGATCATCGCCATCGTCGTCATCGCTGACTTCGATGGCTGATGGCTCAATGCTCCTGGTGGCAGTGGAAGGGGTGTCGAAGAACTTGCGGCGATCAGCAGGAGGAGCATAGTGGCATAATTGGGGGTCATTGAGCAAAAAAGCGCTGTCCCCCTGTGCCAGAAGCCAGATGACAGCGTGCATGATATTGAAGAAGCGCCGGTGGCGACGATGCACAGTGTCTGCAGCATCTGCCAAGTGGCCATAATCCCTATGAGGTGCAAAAGGTGAGGAAAAGATTGTAAAAGACAAAATAGAACGACGGACTGGTATTTGGCGAAGATTGTGCAGAAAACGGAGCCTTCAGAGCTCTCAATGGACCACACAGCGTACCATCGTGTCCGAGTACCTCCTATCAACGTCTCGAGGGGCTCCATGGACTTGACAAACGCCTCAATCTTCTTCGTAACCCCTCGTGCAGCAGTCACCTCTTTGATGCCCCTGTTGAGCCTCTGTACATCCGCTACCTGCTGGGGTGAAGTGCAGCACACGAGAATCGGAAAGGTATTCGAAGTGCCCTTGAGAACGTATCTAAAGGCAAGGTGAGTGTTGTGAATTGAGAGTGAGAACGTGAGTTGAACAGCGACACTCAATTGATTGAGCGTTGCCGTTCAACAACTTACGTTTGACCAGCAGCCCGTACACCGGGGTTCTGACCACCAATCGCAACAAACAGGCGATCTGAGAGGCTCATTGGTGAAATAAGAATGAGGGATGGTGGGGAATGTGGTGGAAAAGAAGAAGAAAAGTTGAAATCCTGTGTTTGTTGACCGGGTTTTAAGCAAAACGATGGCATCATTCCGTTCAGTTCAGTTCTCGAATTGCACCGGATCTTCGTTTTCGCAATACCGTCCTTCTGGGCACTGTATCCCACTTTGGTGAAATAATAAAAAATGTTTATTCTTCCTCTAGAAAATAGAATACATCATGAAAATTCTTATCGGTATGTTTTTCGTTGTGGGATCTCGCTTACACTCGTGAAATGCCTTGCATTTTGGTCAGCCAAAGGTGTTATTGAGCTTGTTACTTTCATACCGCTTCACAATGGCACTCATCGTATTCGGTAAACTAACAAAAAACAGACGGTAACATATGAAGAACTGTCGTAAAGCTTTGATCCGGTGGTGGGCGTCTATGATGAAACAAGATCTGCAATGAAGTCAACGATACCACCGACCCGAGCCTCCTCTTCCTCAGCATCAATAGTGCTTTCGAGCTCATCAGCTCTGTCTAGACAATCATCTGACCGCCCAACTTCGTCTATTACCATCCGATCGTCTCCAACAGAACCCTTGCGCCGTCCTCGTGTCAACGGAGATCCTGTGTAGTTAGGTAACTCAGTTGTTTGTGCCAGCTTCGAAATGATTACCTGGTGAACTCGCTTACGATAACTGTTCAAGTCTTGAACAATCACGTACAACGGGTCACCCTCGGCCTTGAGACGGCTTTCCACCATTGTCATCTCCTCCCGCTCATCCTGTATCGCTGTGTAAATCCGCTGGATTTCGATGTTGACCCTGATGATCTCTTCCCGAGCACGCTGGATGCGCTGATGGCGTTTCATGGCCTCGCGGATGACAGGCTCCTTCCATCGTGCATCTGAGAGGTCAGCATGACTGTTCTTGAGCAACTCGAACTCTTCGACAAAGCTATACTTTGCCGCTTGAGCGAAATCGAGGGTATCCGACCTTCCAATATCAAGTGCAGCTCGGTTGTACTTGTTGACAGCTGACTGGATGGCACGAGATCGGGTACGCATCGCCTTCGCTAGCAACGTTCGAGCTTTATAGCCTGATTAACGAGTTAATCCGCTGCCAACTCGGATGATGGTGTTTGTCACTTACCAATCCCACTGAGGTTGAGACGGTGCAACTCAAACAGGCGCTGAACGACTACCTTCTGTAGCCCTTCGAGCGCCTGATGGTACCGCCGTTCCTTGATGTACGTCAGAGTTTCGTGATACTGGGGCATTGTCGCATCCCAGCGTGTCTCGAGACCTAGACGGAGCTCCATATCACCAAGCTCCTCGTCCAATTCTTTGACTTTGTCCCGAGCGCGCCGTCGTGCCGTTTCCAGTCGTTGAGTCTCGGACCTTGTAGACTCGTAAGTCTTGGCGCCTGGCTGAGATATGTCGTAGTCTTGAGGTAGCGCATGAAGGAAGGCCGATGACTTCTTGTCAGCAAAATCCCTATAAACATGTCAATGAACACATAGCAATTCATTAATGATTTCCACTTACCTTGCCGCCGCGTAATCCAACAATAACTCCACATACGCAACACGATGGATGTTTTCCTCTGGTTCCTGACCAAGGTTCGATCCAAAATACTCCCGCTGATCTGACTGCCAGTGTTCCAGGTCTTCCGTTGTGATGCCATCGGATGCCAAGGTCTCATCTAGGCGCAGTCCATCATCATTGATAATGTGCAGCGCCTGGCAGTAGTTGTCATACAGCATCTGCCCCAGTTGCAGATACTTGTCCGCATCTGCCTGCTTCATGTACAAGTCAAGGTATAGCCGCCGGCGGAACTTGGTGGCATGTCGAACGAGCCCAGCCGCTGCATTTGAACCTGAAAAAAATCTCTCCATGGTTTCGAAGTCCTCAATGCCGACTCCCGGAATATTGTTGGGGTGATTTTGCGTCTGGCACTTGAAGTTATGTGCATACCCATGGTAGGCATTCACACAGCACCGGGAGCCGGACGCCTGGAACCTTGGACCTAGAGCACTGTTCGCAAGGGTGATTTGGAAACTGCACCCGATATCGTAGCCGATCACCAGCTGGTCGCCAAGAATATCCATTGCCTTGTTCACAATAGACATCGGATATTTGAATCTAAAAATATCAGTGGAATGAAACACCAAGAAGACTGCAAACGACGCACTGCTCGCCCGATTTCACCATATCTGTAGCCCATAGAACAATCCCATGCCTGCAAGCCGAAACAAACCACCCTGACTCGTCAAAAATCCCCAGCACTCTCTTCTTGCTGTCTGCTTGCGCAGCCTTCCAATTCTTGACACAATCCTTCAGCTTTGCATCATCACTCCCATCTCCATCATCTAACCCCAACATCGCATGATCATCAACATCTTCCCAGTCCTCATCATCGCGCGTCACCCGGGCCCACCGATCCGCCTCCACCAACGGGATCCAATAATCGCTCTTGTACTCTCTCACATCCCCTGCATTATCGTGATCCATTCGCTTCTGTGAATCGTTGCCGTCCATTGCCATGAGGAGCCGATAACGAAGAGGTACTTCACCTTCCAACTCGTACATGCACGCGGGACAAGAGTTCAGAACCCGCCAGTTTGGCGTGTCCCTTTTCAAGGCAGCATTGACTCGTGATTCAACTCGCCGGATGACAGCCAGAAAAATCTCAAAGGTATCTCTGAAAGCCCTCCTCCATTCCGAGCGAAACGGCAACTAAGATTTAGTTAGTACACTACATATGTATGAGTAGTTTCAACATACCTTGTATAAATCACACAAAACTTTGACAAAAGCCTCCACACCGAACGAAGGTTTACGTTGGCGCAAATGCTTGTAGAACTCCAGCGTTCGAAGCGAAATTGCAAGCGATGGGTTTTTTGGTGTAGTCGACAAGTAGCCCCGGGCCATCAGGTGAGAGACAGCAGCCTCGTCATCAGGGACGTTGACTAACAAGGCACGTTGGAGTGAGTACATGTCCACAATGCTGATATCAAAATCAACAGTCAGTTGAGCGCCGTTCTCCGTTGTCAGGTCCTCAGCCAGTGACACGCCACTTTTCCACTTGAGGTACTGGTCGGTGATAGTGTCTAGCTGGTCCTCCCAGTTCTCGTAGAAGTTCGAAGTTCGCGCTCGCCATCCAGGCTGAGCACGAACATACCCTCTGAAGCTCGGTGTTTATTGCATGCATGAGGAAGTGAGGTGTCACTTACGGCTCGTAGATGGCATCAAAGACCGCGTCGGCCACATGCTCGAGTGGTGCCTCATCAGTCACTGCGTTCCGCGGGAAATTTCGTTTCGGAGGCAATGCGGCGAAAGGTTATGTTTCACGCGCCTTGCCCCAAAAACGAAACATGACTAAACCCTGAAGAGCTTAGCTGAGAGCAACCACACTTTCGTAGAAAACGCAAGTTGTAGAAATGTGATATATCTTCGCTTTAGCAAATACTCGCAATACGGGCTTGACTTATGGAAGTCCAACTTTCGATCTTGAGTTTCTAGGGGAAAGACCATGTTTCATCTGGTTTAAGACAACGCTGAAAATCGAGTAAATATCCCAAAATAAATTTTATTTCTTTCTCCAGGCTTCATCGGTGCCCTCCTATCTGCAATGGACAGTACATCTAACGACGAGAACACCCAAGGGGGTGGTCATCTCCCAGTAACCCCACAACACTTCCCTGGACATCTAAATCCTGGTCCCTTCGCCATGCAAGCTGCTGCATACCAACAGGCGGCTGCGTTTGGCCTTCCAGGAGGCTTCAACGGACTCATGCCATCGTCGGATCCTAGGCTTTCCACCTTTTCTCATCCTCAAATGGGAACAGCTCCCCCCTTCAGCTTTCCCCATGGGCTCCCGACACCTGGTGAAACACCTGTTAGCCGAGGAAAACGACCACGAGTGGACCACAGTGACGGCACCTTCGATATCAATACAGATGGGCTGAATGGGCCGAGCGACAGAGGGTTGTTGGAACAGTTTNAAAAAGTTGCGCGAAGACCATGATGCGTTGCGCGAAGATCACGATGCATTGCAGCAAAAGGTTGATGCCTTGGAAGCTGCTCTCAGTGCTGGAGAGCGAGAGACAGCGACTAGTACCGAAGATGCTGCGTCAAAGCGAATCCCGAAACTAGAGGTAAGCACTGAGCATGGTGTTTAACTCGCTGTTGCAAATAAGCGGCTGAAATTCTGACCATGTTTAGCAACTCGTTCATGAGTACGCTTTCCAACTGATGGGTATAACCAAAAAGCGCAGCCCTTCCGCGAGTACTAGTATGACGCCAGAGTCAGTGGAAGCTTCGGGGGTAGCACCTGGGTCGCACCTCGAGTACATACTCCCAGAATCTGGGGGGTATTTAGCAGGAAATCCTGAGTTGAAGATCCCGAACTGGACAGTCCCCCGTCCCAACACTGATACCGCCAACACCAAGTTTCAACAGGCTATCTTGCAACTGATTAAGAACAATAACAAGGTCAGAGCGGCAAAATTAATCGGACGTCAGAAAGGCTCACCTTGTATTGAACAGGAAACCATTGAAGAATATGGGTGGTCTGACGACACCATCATGCAGCGCGTTAAGAGCGCCTTCAAGACATTGGTTGGCCACTACAAAAAGCAAACTGACGCCAACGCACGCGAAAAGGCTCAGTTGAAGGGCCAACGATCTAAGATACAAGCTCGGCAAAAATCAAAGTTTGAACGACGTTTGAACGCATTCTCCGAATTCGAGAAACGTCACGGCGAGGAGGCCACCAAGGGATACCGACAGCTCATTCAAAAAGGAGCAATGTCGTCGGAGGATGAGACTCCTGGTAAAGCGGACAAAGAGACCTGGACGTCCAAGGCAGGAGAGTTGCGTGGAACAGGTAACATAAATGTTTGGGAGACCCACCGTCTTTTGTGGCGTGATGTCAAAGTGAGTTGATACTCTGCAAACAGTAATACTGATTAGTAGCTGACACGGCATAGCTTGTCCAGCTTTACTACGCGCTTGATAAAATCGCATTCCAAGAGCTGAAAACTACCGTTAACAGTCAGCGATTTCATGGATTCAAGGAAAATGATAACAAAACCGCACCAAAACAGTCTGCTAAAAATTGGAGACTCTACGACTGTATGGTTAGCAAGGGTTGGGCAAAAGCGAGCCACGATAACACACCTACAATGTGTAACCCACCGGGCTATTCAGGTAATCTTGTAATTGCTGACGACGAGCTGTATCCTGCAGACCGCGAAGAAATCGCGCTTCTCGAAAGCTACTATGGAGACGACGAAATGGAGGGTTAATGGCGCTGTATAGATTATCAGTAATATTTATCGTACGAGCATAAATGAAAGTCTTACATTGACACTTAATGTTGCCACACACGGAGTATCATTGATTATCACTCGGTGAGTAGCAACATGGCATTTGATGTATTGTAATGGGAGAAGCGGTGGTGGTTGAGGCTCGTTGACTGGCACTGTCCCGTCTGGGTACCAAAGCTGAACCCCAAGTTGCTGGCTGGATTACGGGCACCAAATCAGTACTAGTGGAGGACAAGGGTTAGAATGGGACTTACAATGTTGCCCATACTGACCCGGAGAGGTCCAGGCTCAACGGTCGCAGCCACTTGAAATGCCCAAGAGTAAGCTGGAACAAAGGTGATTGGTCAACATGTATAATGTCGACCAGTTCACCCGTCCAGGTATCACCTCGGTCAGAAACAAACACTTGAACAATTGAATTGTTGACGTGCTGCTTTGATCGCTGCGAAGAGTGAAAACGGTGTCCACGGATGACTGTGTAGTCAAAGAAGAAAGCTTTCCTCTCCAATGGAGTGGAATCAACATCTGGATTTAATTCCAGATTTGAGCGCAGATTGAGACTAGGAAAAATCCGCGAAACGTAGGTCAAAAAAATACAATATAGATTAGGATCCATGTGCTTCTGTTCGAAGCGAGGGCTGAGTGAAAATGAAATTCCCTCTGTGTGGAAAGTCAGAGAAGCAAGCTTTAATTCAAGAACAGTGAATAGACATACCATCTTCCTGGTGCTCGTCTAGCTCCTTTGCTAGAGCTTGTACTGTTCCACGGTCATCGGCTGACGCACTAAACATGTATGTTGCAGCCTCGCTGAACATTCCCGACTTGTCCTGCTTTGAAGCCCGCGAGATCTGATGAAGTTAGCCTGAGAACTAAAGAAATAGATTATATGCAACATACCTGTCGAGACGTGGAAACTGCACGATGAAATTCACGGAAAAAGGTAGCCTCCAGCTCACCCCCGCTTTGGTTATTGGTTTTATAGCTTTTGAGAACTTTATTTAGTCGTTCGAACAAGAACGTCCAAAATCCGTGAAGCGGGCCAAAGTCTCGAAGGCAGTCAGGGGTGTGAATGGCATAGTGGTGGTTTGGGCGAATGACGTCGGCACCATAGAGCTAAAGATGATTCAATAAACACTAACATCGAATTAAGTGAAATGAACTCACCGTTACCAACTCAGAACAGTAGGCGGAGAGCAGCCGCTCAGCCTCGTCGATTTGCCTATCTGAAATCTCTCGAGAAAGAAGAAGCCGGAGGGCTTCGCACAACTTCATAAAATTAGCAGGATCATCAGGGTGGAGACAAGCGGCCAGCTCTTCCTCCTCAGGCTCGGGCTTGTTAGCTCCATGGGTGCTAGATTTGGCTACGCGTGCACGTTTCTTCTTTCCAGTCGAGGATGCTGAGGTGTTTGCGGCAGCGGGTATTGCTGATGGCGGTGCAGTTTCCAAAGCTGCAGGCGTATTGCCAGAGGCTTTAGACTTCTGCTGTTTCTGCTTGCGAGCTTCGGCTTTCTTGTCAAGCCTTGCCTGAATGGTTGCTGCACGCTGAACACGGGCGGCAGCAGGGTCCGACATGTACACGTGCCATATCTTAGGAATCTGAACCATCGGTCAGTTAAGAACTACCTCCAAATAAATATCAACTGCTTACGGCGATGGGTGCAATGACAGTCGCCATTAGCATCCACTGGTCAGCTGTTAGCGAGCCACCAGCTGGAATGCCAACCAGCGAAGGAAGGCGGCCAAGATACGAGGGCATCTGAAACTAAAGTACGTCAGTTACAACAGGGTAAATGATGCCCAAAGATCAACGTACGTCTGCAAGGATACCATGGAGCATCCGTAGCTCCTTGGTAGGGCGTAGAATCTTTCCTTGGACCCAGATGTGATAGAAATGTGTTTTAACGAGACCTAGAGACAGTCCGATAAGACCAAAAATAGGTACACAAACCGTTGATTGACCCACCTAATAAGAGATTATGCATAGGGTCAATGATAATACTCCGAACCATATCAAAGTACGGCAGGCGAGCAAACTCTGACCAACGCGCAGCATTTAACTTGGTAAAATCCTCTCGAGCCTTGGTTGTGGTGAGGTTGGCATAGGCTTCACCATGCATTCGGTGCTCGTGATCATGACGAGGCCTGAAACCTGAGAGTAGATGATGAATGGAAATGCACGGATCATATTCCTACAAAACATACCATCTTTGAGAAACGAGCGGGGGTCAGCCTTCTCCGATTGCCTAATCCAGCAGCGAGTGCAGAAAAATGTATGAGAATGGGAACCAAATCCCCCGAGTTTATGCGCTGCTGGCTTATCGCAGCAGATGCAAAGTAAAATGACTCGAACAAGTCTACCTTCTGGTGTCGAAGGTGTTGCTATGACTGCCCCCCTTTCCCATAGGCGAATGAGCTCATTCACCAGCACACGGCAAAACCGCTGGCACTCGTCCGGGCCCTGTTCCTTGGGACCAGGCATAATCCCGCAAAGAATCAAGTTGGCCGTCCGATATCTGAAGATGTATGATTAGAGCAGACATTGAGTGACAGGAACCAACGTAACGAACCGTAGGTGGGGAGACAGATTGGCAATGTTGAATGACATCGGACATGAGGTGTGTGAAGGCGCAATTTGGCTTCGAAGATATGAGAACCTGGAAACCGTCATATTAGCAGTGCACAGGTCCAACACATCAGGTGAACAAGTAATCTTACCAGTCGACACCCAATGTCAATCCTATTCGCAACTCGCCATTGGGCCCGCTACTGTCTTCGTTGCAAAAAAAAAGAGTCCCATCATGCGCTCGGAGCTGGCGGGGAACGGCACCATCAAAAATATCGGTGTAATGACCCGCATATCGAGGAACAGACCTCCAGCGATCCATCTCTGCCTCAACCCCAGGGACTGCAATAATGGTGGCAAGCTGAGACTCAATGCTCATATAGGGGAATTGGAGAACAGGTGATCGAGTCTCCCGGCAAGGCGACACAGCTTTGAATATGGCCGTAGTGCAGAGGACGCAGGAGGATGGAGTGCTTTTCTTGTTGGGGTACACCTCAAGGCAAGTTGGACATATCGGTAAAAGATGTATGGTGGGTTCGACGTTGATCTTGTTCATGATGCGGGGGAGGGTGGTGACTGGGGCCGTGGAGAACATCACTCCAAAGGACCTGAGAATAAGGAGCACAACGTTGACAAGAGCAGTACAAGCACGGAAGGGGAGATGGAATTGGACATGAAGCCATGTTACAAGGAGGTAGAGGAGGTGGATACCGGGTGGGACGTTGACATCGGTGTGCTGCTCGGCTGGGCTGGGGACTGGAACAATAAATGGATCGGGTGAGTTTTCCTGCGCTTTGAATGCAGGGACCCCTTGCGCAACTGGAGGTAGAAGAGGTTGAGAGGAGTTGGCGGCAGCAGAGCCTGACATGGCGGCAGCTGGGATGGGACTCGAGGGTGCCGGAAGGACAGTGAAAGGCTGAGGGTGCGGCAAATCGTCGTGGCCTTCCTGAGCGTCCTCAACGAGCTCAAAATCCTCCCAATCATCATCGATCACCGGCTCAAACACCTCTTCCATGACTGATGGTGTTGACGTGTTTGAATGGTCCATACTGCCTTGTGCCGGTAGCGCTCCAAGGGTCGCTGACTGGGGCAAGCGCCAGAGGTCTGCGGATTCACCGGAATCTGGCAAGACCAGAGGGGCATCGTCAGGCAGCAACACGGATGTGCTAGGCCCAGCAGGAGGAATAGGTGAGGTGGCGAGTGAGGTTGTTGGGCAGGAGGATCCGGTTGAAGGGATGTTTGATGGGGATGAAGGTGCGCTTGATGGCTCAGCGGCCTCAGCCTGGGGAGCAGGGGGAGCAGGTCGTTGACCCTGCTGAGATGCTCTGTAGCGAGCCTGTTCCAACAGAGCCTTTTCCTGCTTCAGATGGCGCCGACGTTCCTCTTGGGAGACGTGCTTGACGCCGCCACAGCGTGTGCACTCGCAAGGAACGTTGCGACGGTTGGGTCGCTTTGCAGTTTTTCCCTGAACCACATTCATTAATACCCCATTAAATACACAGGATAGAGACATTAAACAACATACCATGAGCCCTTCACAGCCTCGTAAAGCTGGGAGATAAAGGCAAGCATAACGATAAGGTGAGNAAAAAAACAGGTCCTCTCCCAGTAAATGAACGTACCGTGGAACCCCAAAAAGAGACCAGATTAGGATGTACCCAAGGTAACGACGGAGTACGAGCCAGGGATTTGAGACCAGCACTAGGCTCAATACGCCGTGCTTGCTGCGACTTGCCGAGGTGTGGTGGACGAAAGACAGGTCAACCAAACGAAAAACGCGGCGCGATGAGTTTGAGGGTCAGGTGACCGCGCCAACTGCCCCCGCTAGCTACCCTGCCTTGAGCTCAAGACTGAACGACCCATCGAAGGACTTCAGATCGATACAAAGCTCTCTGCAGGGAGGGGGACGATGGAAGCAAAAGGTGGGCAATGAATGCCAGCTGTCATTGCCTTTATTGACAAAGTCGGAGTTACGGTGGTTCCCGAGATATGAATCAATAAATTGAATTGCGAGGTACGGTGGATTCAACTACTAGGAGGGGGTTCTACGCTACTGTGTACCCTCCACTGGAGGTGCCGAGTCTTCCCTCCAGTGAGTACGCAAATCGTAAGCTTCGTCTTCAGTCATTGAGGAGGCGCGAGGTTTGTGTGAGCGGGTGTTTGAAGGAATTGTTGCCAAGCGCTCGCTTGGTCCCCATCCAAAAAGGATGGCCGCATTCAAGTCCGCCCATGAGCCCCTCTACAAGGTTCACGTCAGCTCTGCATGCACAACGTCCAATGAGAAGCAGCTTTACGTACCGTTACACCTTCCACCCACTGCTGGAGCGAGCGATTGTTGCTTGCGTTGAATCCGCGGCAACGAAAAACTCCGATGAGGTCAACGATGGCAGCGCGGGGCTGCCAGAAGTTCAGGGGATACGCATCGCGGTAGTCGAGCCACCCAGGCCGGTTGCCGGTATCGTCGTGAAGCCCCCTCCACTTATCGAGGGTCACGGTTGGGCTGTGAGCGACGTAACAAAGAAACCCACACTCGGGTGGGACATAGACATTGAGGTTGAGCCGGAACACGGACTCGTTGACGAATATACCGTCCTCATCCTCAATGCACTAGACGGAGCATCGTAAGACAAGTATGGATGAGTAAAAGGGGGAGTGACAACTTACCTCTTGCTCTGCAATTGTCACGGTGCATTGAACGAGGTCGGGGGTCAAGAAGTCTTCGAAAGCGGGCGCGCGAAAATACTCGCCACGCTTTTTGGGAGGCGCGAGGCCCTGGTCAAGACAGCGACCTAACCAGAGATCGACCGGAAAGACGCGTCCGCGACGTAAACGAGTGTCTTGAATCCGCGCTGCGACCTGGCTGAGAGATGGTGGAGGTTGTCGTAGAGGTCGAAAGACGAGAGTCGGGGGAGGACCAGGACTGAAGCGTTTTCGTTGACGCGGTGGCTCGTTGTCAGATGCACTGCCTGGCCCAGGGGTGGTAGGAGACATCTTAAACAGATGGAAGGTCGGAAAAAGACTGGAAATCGAATTATATTGATTTTCAGATTCACCTTTCTAACTGAAAGATAACTCACCTTGAGGGACATATCTCTCAATTGCCAAAGAGCAGAAAGCTGGAGATCAACGGGGAAGGATCATGTTTCAGTCTGGGGGAAACTCACTGACACCCAACGGCTGCAAAGAGCTGAAAGTGGAAGCTAGTTCAGCTTACCTCTATGGAAAACAAGGTCAAAGGGCGGATTTCGCAGGAAATGGGAGATGCTGAGAGACTGACATTCGTTTCGGAGTAAAGACGTGGTAAACAGGAGAAAGACGAAGCGAGATGGGGTGACACGACCTGTTCCCACCTTACCCTGAGAAAGAAATTTGGGGCGCAACGCAGTGAGTCAGATGGTCCAAGTCGTTGATGTGGTGACCGGCAAAGGCACCAGAGTCCAAGTCATCGGCATGACTCGTGCTCGTGTCTTGCCGGAGTTCGTCGAAAATTCTGCGTTGCTTTGACCCCATATCTA
>SDEE01000717.1:0-24470 GCA_004126415.1 Candolleomyces aberdarensis
TGAAGTGCTTTGGCCAGTGTCCAGTTGCAATGCAGCCGTCGGCCAACGCGGTAATTATGCCTGCACATTCCGGGAGTGCGAGGATCTGTTTAAGGTGCCGCCATGTAATGTGGTCGGGACCTGGGGCTGAGCGCGATGAGCACGCGTCGAGGGCCTGCCTGAGCTCCAGTAAAGAGAACTCCGGCCACTGTCTCTCGGGTTCGTCCGGGAGGTCATCGAGCATCGACAGGTCCACTGGTCTGTCCGATGCGGCGTTATACGTGTTGTGGAGGGCGTCCCACAAGTCGTTAAGCTCGTGGCAGGGCTGTCCATTAAACTGGATTGCCTCGCACGGGGGGTTCTTGCGCTCCTTGACCCAGTCCATTAGGTCCCACGGGCGCTTGTTTGTTGTTGCAATCTCCTCGATGCGCTCATCGAAGAACGTGCGCTTGGCAGCTTTCACTGCCGATCTGAACGCTTTGTGGTTTTCCACCGACATAACGCGGCGGTATTCCTCCAAGGTCCGGGTGCATTCGTTGTTCCAATACTCCTTTGAGTTAGGCCCGACTGTGTATTCTGACGAGTGTTTTAACCACGCCGTCGAGAACGCGTCAGCTATAGCCGACGTCATAAACTCCACCTCGTTAACTGAGGTCGGGTGGTAGTTCAACAGGTCTCCCATGTCTAATACGATGTCCGCAACGAACTCCTTCTCCTCGTCGCTGAACGGTTTCAGGGTCCTTCCCTTGATCTTCGGCACCATGTGCCTCAGCTGTATTGTCGCAGACAGTGGGATATGATCCGACTGTCCCTGTCTGTCAGTCTCCCTTTGCACGCCAGCACTCAGGGTCTCCGAGGTTTCAACGAACACGAGGTCGATAACCGATCTCGTGTTTGCGTTTGCTCTGGACACGTAGGTGGGTCCACTATTGCTGGGTCTCGCATACTCGAGTCCCAGGGATGCCGCGGTCTCCAGCAGCAGGATTGGCACAGTCCGGTGGTGCGGGACGTCTGGGTCCCACTCCCTCGAGTGGCAGTTGAAGTCACCGCCCATGTAGCTCAATTGGGGTAGCGACTCAGATGTATCGGCGATCAGCTTGATCGCCCGATGTTGATCGTCCGAATAGACGTTCATGAGATGCATCGGCTCTCCTTTCCCAAATAGGGAGATCACCATCACATCGCGATCGTCGAGGATATCTCGGCGATACGCCGGACGCAGCGGGTCCAGGCGCTTGGATACGTACGTCATGACTCGTGGTCGTGACCCCGGCTCCGGTTGGCGCACCATGCATGTCCACTGCGGGTGACGTGGTGCGCCGATTACTGCGGTTCCCTCTTTGCTCGTCGCGGAGGGTGCGTGTCTTATGGTCTGCCAGGGCGGCTCCTGGATGAAAAGAATATCGAAGTCGTCCTTGGACGACTCCAGCAACGTGTCTAATTCGAAGTACGATTTCGCAATATTGAATGTAACTACCCTAACCTCCCCTCGACGTCCCGCTCTTCTTTGGGTTGAGCTAGACATTAAAGAATGTTAGGGTTATTGAGTGAGCGCCTGCCTCGTTGTTGAAAACGACGTACCTCGGCGTATTTCGCAGTGATCCATGCGCGGTCATAGCGGTGGCCCCAGAACAGACAGCGTCCGGAGTTGACGGCACAGTTGTCTCGCCTACACGCGAGACACCTGTGAGTATGCGGGCATGCATCGCCCGCGCGAAGGAGTTCGTTGCGGACATCGTATTAGACATGGGAGACCTGTTGAACTACCACCCGACCTCAGTTAACGAGGTGGAGTTTATGACGTCGGCTATAGCTGACGCGTTCTCGACGGCGTGGTTAAAACACTCGTCAGAATACACAGTCGGGCCTAACTCAAAGGAGTATTGGAACGACGAATGCACCCGGACCTTGGAGGAATACCGCCGCGTTATGTCGGTGGAAAACCACAAAGCGTTCAGATCGGCAGTGAAAGCTGCCAAGCGCACGTTCTTTGATGAGCGCATCGAGGAGATTGCAACAACAAACAAGCGCCCATGGGACCTAATGGACTGGGTCAAGGAGCGCAAGAACCCCCCGTGTGAGGCGATCCAGTTTAACGGACGGCCTTGTCACGAGCTTAACGACCTGTGGGACGCCCTCCACAATACGTACAACGCCGCATCGGACAGACCAGTAGACCTATCGATGCTCGACGACCTCCCGGACGAACCCGAGAGACAGTGGCCTGAGTTCTCGTTACTGGAGCTCAGGCAAGCCCTTAACGCGTGCTCATCGCGCTCAGCTCCAGGCCCCGACCACATTACATGGCGGCACCTTAAACAGATCCTCGCGCTCCCGGAGTGCGCAGGAATAATTACCGCGTTGGCCGACGGTTGCATTGCAACCGGGCATTGGCCAAAGCACTTCAAGGAGTCGATGTCGGTTATCATCCCGAAGCCGAACAAAGCCTCCTACTCCACCCCTAAGGCGTTCAGACCCATCGTGTTGCTGAACACCCTGGGGAAACTCATCGAGAAAATGATCTCGAACAGATTCCAACACGACATGATCAAATATGATCTGGTCGATGCTAATCAAATGGGTGGGGTGCGCCAGCGCTCCACCGAGGATGCAGGCCTGTTCCTAACGCACCTAGTGCGGGCGGGGTGGGCCAAGGGACTTCAGACGAGCGTCGTCGCGTTCGACGTCGCCCAATTCTTCCCCTCGATCAACCACCAGTTCTTACTGGCGGTGTTGAAGAAACAGGGCTTTCATAGTAAAGTCGCTAAATTCTTCGGGTCGTATCTAGTAGACAGGTTCACCTCATATGCGTGGAACCGGGACACATCAGACCCGAGGAGAGCTGACGTAGGGGTGGGGCAGGGGTCAGCGCTCTCGCCAGTCTTATCGGCGCTTGTCATAGCGCCCGTCATGAAACTCTTCAGAATGAAAGGTGCAGGGCTGGGGTGCACTCTCATCTCATACGTGGACGATGGTGATATCATCGTCCAGTCTCCCGAGATCAGCACTAACTGTACCATGCTTTATCATGCGTATGGTATAGTGTTTGACCTCTTCACCAGATCCGGTTTGGCGCTCGAACACGATAAGACCGAACTGTTTCACTTCACGAGGGCGAGGACCGGCTTCGATCGGCCCCTGGACCTCGGGTATGCGCCCTACATGGGCGACACCCCTCTGAGACCCAAGACGTACTGGCGATACTTGGGCTTCTACTTCGATAGGAAGCTGACGTTCAAGGAGCACGTCCGCTACTATACCACCAAGGCACTCACCACGGTCACGGCCATGAGGATGCTTGGTAACTCAACGAGGGGTCTGTCCCCTCGCAACAAACGCATTCTGTACAGGGCATGCGTGGTACCTATTGCCACGTACGGCCACAGACTGTGGTATTTCGAGGGCGCCAAGGTTAAAGGCGTACTCAAATCGCTGAATTCCATGCAACGGAAGGCGGCGCTATGGATTACGGGTGCGTTTCGCACCTCACCAACTGGCGGAGTCGAGAGTTTGGCGGGTCTTCCCCCCATCTCGCTCCACATCCAGAAGCTATCTCAGAGGGCAATCTATAGAACTGCGACCCTATCGGACACCCATCCGCTGCGGTCTTTGTTTAAGGGCGAACACGCTAAAGCGGCAAACCCTGCACTGGGCGCGGCGTGCTGGATGTCGAGAGATCGACAAAGGAACGTACGCGACGCGATTACCGAGACCAGCGCTAAGTTGGGAACACTCACCGAGACCTACTCCCCGTGTGCAGAGGAAAACACACCGGGATTACGACTTATGGACAGGCACCACGAGAGGGTGACGTTCAACAGCTTCGACCCCAAGCCAGAGGATGCGCTCGCAAAGCGCAGGTCCCTGCTGGACTCAACATACCGTCGTGCGATGAGCACGCGGAACACGGCGTGCTGCGGGACGGACTGCTCAGTCCCCAAGCGCACCGCCCACCAGGCCACAGCGTCGTTTGTTATCGACCAGGCCCACAAGGCCCCTATCACCTCTACATGGGTGGCAGGACGAGTTCTTTCCGCGTGTGCGGAACTGTTTGCGATTCGGTCGGCAATCGTTAGAGCTACATTGCTCGAGGATTGCGATCACATCATCGTCTTCACCGACTCTATGGCGGCGGCCAGGAGAGCGGTCGACCCGTCGGTCCATTCAGGACAGGCACACTCTCTTGCAGTATGCAAGACTCTCAGCGAGTGGTTTGCGGATAAGGCAAGCCGCTCCCTGGAATTTATAGAGACCCCATCGAAGCTCAAATGGGGTCTCCAACAACAGGCGCATAGCGCCGCACGCAGCCTCCCGCCAGTTTCGTCGGGCAGGAGGCCTGCAACGTCCCTGGACAGTGTGCGCAAGCACATCACCCAATCCGCACTCGACACATGGGGAGTTCGCTTCCAAAGCGTCGATTATCGCGGCTCCCAATTCCTCGGTATGAACGAGACGAAAGGGACGGCAATCGCGCCCACGTACGCCAATGGAGGCTCGTGGATGAAATCGGTGGGCGAGGATACCAAACTGTGCACGCGTATGTGCCGGGCGATCCTCAACCACGCACCCATCGGCGAATATTACTGTCGGTTCAACATCCCGGAGGAGTCTGTGTGCACGTGTGGAGCCGAAAGGCAGACGCGCGAGCACATTATCACCAGGTGTCCGAATATGAACACCAGGACACGCATGCCGAAGCTGTTGAACGAGCTTATCGGCTTCCTTCAGCAGAACCCGAATGCGTTCGGGTTCCGCTCCGCCCCAGAGGGCGTCGGGTGAGGGACGGGGCCGGGCAATCCCTGCGCCCCTGGAATTTGGGTCTGGACCGCCGGGCTGGGGGACGATAGAAGGGACTGAAGGGAGGCACCGTAAGGCGCGAGCCGAGAAGGACCGAACGGAGGAACCTGTCGAGGTCCTCTGGCCTAGAGGACTGGGCCTGGGTACTGGGGGAATGGGTGTGACGCTCTTGCGTGCCCCGACCCTTGCTCTACTTGCGTGCGTCGAGATAGAAAGACAAGTGCCCATTCTAGTGCCCAGCCAGGCCTGTGGCCTGGACGCGCGCTGTGCTTCGCCCAGCGACTGCGTCATGTTTGCAAGGACAGTGTATGTAGTAATGCTTCTCGTGTAGTAGATAGCGACCGGCCTGCCGTTGCGCCCCAGGATATAAATATGATTTTTTAAAAATNAAAAAAAAAAAGTATATCTTCTGTGAATTCTAAGGTATTCTGCTCGATTCCTTGATGATCTCGTAATTGTACATGAATACCAACTTCTATACAAGTTCGACTGTAAATAATGTGCCAATAACACCATAATAGTATACTCCTTTGTTAGACTCGCGACCAGCCAGAGGATGGAGGGTAGCGTGAATCCTCGATTCTCCCTTGCTTGCGCTCATAGGGCAATGGTCACTGGGCTACTTGTTTGTTATGTTCCATGGCTTATCAGTTGATGTCTGTGAGGCGGAACGAATCCCAGCGAACTGATCTTTCTTTCAACCGTCACGCAATATGCCCGCCCAGGAATCTCAACGCCTGTGCCAATGCCACAAATGCATACGCGACAACAGAGAGGGTGTTCTCATTACAGCCAGTGCTTTTCGCGTCCATCAGCACAAAAGATCCTGGGATGAAGCAGCGTCTACCAATCTCCCTCTGCTTCCGTCAACCTTGGCGCCAGCTGCGTCTTCCCTTCGTCCCAGTGACCCAGTCTCTACAGACCCTTTCCCTTTGCTCCAGCCAGAACAGCTCGAAATTCAAGAAATTTGTTATCAGCTCCTCGCAATCTCGTACAATCGTCCAGTTGACCTTGAGTTCCTGTTGAATCGCAAAATTATCGATGGGCTGGCTCCAAATCATTACATTTATCAAGGTGTCTTTAACCAGGCCCTTTACGATCTGGTCAATTGCCCGTCCAACGTTCTGTTTCTGAGGCTCAAGAAGCAGCTTCACGTGTGGGCTCAGCGACTGCAAGAGTTGTGCTATGTATCCTCAGAGCACAATTTTCTACTTCATATCCAGTCGGTAGAGAAGGACGTTATCAATCACCTGAACCATATTTATGAGTGGAAGCGGGACATATATCATAGGAAATATCCCTTCCCCGCTGCCAATCCCCCTCTAACGAGCATTGAACGACCTCTTGTGGACACAAGTGAGTGCCCGTTCTTGAAACAGCGATGCAGACAAAATCTAACCTTTTCCGCCCAATAGCACGCTACCTCCAGCTATACAACATCTCTGATACCTCAAACTATTTGCTATACATTCTCACGGGAATGTTGCTGATTCTCATCCTCCACTTGTTATTTCACAACTCTCAACTCTATTGTGAAGTTGTATTAGGCCTACTGCACGACCAGGTCAGGCTGCTGGAGGGGCTCATTGACGAGGGGCGCAGACTGCAGCTTGCAAGATTCATCCCCAAAACAGTCAAAACAGTAATCTCAGCCTTCGACCTGGATCCTTGCATACATCGTTTCGTGGTTTGTACCGAGTGTTTCGGACTAGTCCCTTGTACAGACAACTTTCCCAAGACATGCCCTCACAAAGAAACCCCATCCTCAGATTCATGCAATGCCAAGCTTTTCCAGGACCGACAAGGACAGGAATCGACGACCGATCAAGGAGTACATTCATCAGGACTTTTGGGAGTGGCTAGGCCGCTTTCTTTGCCGTCAGGATATTGAGGATACCTTGGATTGTAGGAAGGCCCAGTTTGGGCTGGGAAAGGGAAGGGCTGATGGCTTTGTTGACAATGTTCTCGGTTCAGATGTTATCCAGGGCTTTCTTTGGCCAGACGGTAAGCCGTATACTCAGTGCCCTGACGACAAGTTCCGGCTCTTTTTTGCCTTATCTGGGGATGGTTTCAATCCTTTTTATAATTGCACCGCAAAGCAATCAGTAACATCCACAGGATTGTATCTATTTTGCCTCAATATCCCGCTCGAGGAACGTCAAAAACCCGAAAACATCTATCTTGCTGGAGTCATACCTGGACCAGACAAGCCGTCGACGACCCAGATTAATCACTACACCTCCATCATCGTTGAAGAATTCCTCCCATTCTGGGACACAGGGGTTCACTACTCACGTACGTGGAAAAGACCTACTGGTGTTCTCTCCAGAGCTGCCCTGATGCCCGTCTTACGCTTGGCGCACGTCAAATTTGCAGCTATGGTTCACCACAATCCACGTTCTTTTGCACATTTTTTTGGCTCAAGTACTCTGATCTCGAAAACTTCAACAAAACGAGTTGGCCAAAGCATACCTTAGATCAGCACCGGTTCTGGGTGGAGCAGTGGAAAAATGCTGATCAGGCAACGCGGGTTATCTTGTTTCAAGAGCATGGTATTCGCTATACACCTCTTCTCCGTTTGCCGTATTTCGACCCCGTCAAGTTCACAGTCCTCGACACGATGCACAACTTCTTCCTTGGCCTTCTGGAGAGACACTGTCGCAACATCTGGGGCATGGATTTGGAGGCTCAGGATGGGGATGGCTCCTTGAAGCCATATGGTACGAAGGATCCGCCACAAGTTTCTGCTCACAAGCTACAGAAAGCACAGCAGGCCTCACCTCTCTACATGTCTTAGCGCAAAAGGCAGGGCGCCTTCATGCCAGATTGGTGGTATCAGGCTGTCCAGTCCACTGCACCCATACCGGATGACCAGAATCTGGAACAAGCACATCTGATATCCAAAATGTACACCCTGCCTCTTTCCCCCACTTTTCCGCCGTCGGCTACCCCCATGCCAGGGACCAGTACCGCAGATGCATATTCTGTGTCCCTTCCTCCCAACCAATTGGTAGCATATCAGCATCAACAAGGTCTCATTTCCGCGCCTGTTGTTTTCGTTGGTGGGAGAGGCAACTCGGGCCGCTGCAAGCACGCCTTTGTTCACATCCCCACTTGATTCCCACTTCAGTGTATCTGGGTTATCACGTCCGAGTCGGAGTGATTATGAGACGCCTTCATTTCTAAATCGGTCAATCTGCCTTTTATTTAATCCCCAGCCTGGCTGATCCCAATCTGCCAGTGACCACTCTTCCCAGATCATCAATATCATCCATCCGTTATGCCAGACAGCGACTATATCGATGTGACCGATGATGATTCATCTGTTGCATCGATTGAGGAGCTCAATAGAACGTCTAATGACACTGTGAGCACTCAGCCTGTCGCAAAGACCTTGATTTGCAACAGGTGCCATGCCCAAATCTTTGGGAATAACGAGCTCTCTCCGTCTGTTTGCTGCGGTAAATGACCATTGTTCACTGTCCTATGGACCAAGCGATCCGATTTTATTTATCAATAACATGGAATATGATTTGTAACCTATGTTGGAATACTATCGAGTGGTCAGGATCCGAAAGGTGTACTCGGATAGGATGCAACAACACTTTGCTGAAGAGACTGGCAATCTTCCTCTCAGGGGACCCGCATGACACATTTTCTAAGAAGCGCGACATCGCTAGACAAGCCTTGTCGAGGTTGTAAGTTCATCCCGTCTTCAACACCTCTCTCTTGCTTCACAATTGTTCCTATAGTGACCCCATAAGTCAACAACTCAACAATGACATCGACATTCTCGAAGCTCGACTAGTTCGGCAGACTCAGCAACTCGAGGATCAGATGGAAATGCAATCCATGCTCAACATTCAGATTAAAGGAGCAGCTAATCGTCTGGAGGCTGTTAATCAAGATATCCTAACCTTAAAGAATCTTCACGACAAGACGTGGGATTGAACGTACAAAGTCCTTGCAAAGAACAATGAGCTCTCAACAAAGATTGACCTCCTTAAAGAGCAGGTGAGTATCTCCTCCTCCCCTTTCGAAACCAATCTGATTTACCGTGAAGATTGCAAATATTGAGGGTATGGGGTTCCTGCCTAATGCTCAGGCGAGCAGCTCCAAGTGACGTGGGCCCGAGAATTATCCTTGCCTAAACCATCGCATTACTATTCAATGCTGTGGAGAATGTAATAAATATAATTGAATTTGATTGGTGGTATTTTACATGCATGAGTATGAGTAAACGTCGCAAGAGGTCTATATGATTACAAAGGTATATCAATGTTGAGACCAAAATCAAGAGGTTGAGTTTGGGTAAGGGAATCGGTAGAAATGAGGAATGAGAGAAGGCCAAAGCTGACGATCATCAGCACAGTAAAACCTGCATAGGTTGCCCATGAAAAGTGGACTGTACTTCCATCATGCTGCGGTCAAGTGTTCTCCCTTGAAGATGGAGGCTGAGTCTTCTGGTGGCGCAAGTCTGAGGAAGATCGCAACTGCTGAGGCTCAGTTTCGATGGATTTGGAAACGAGGTGACGCTGGAAGTCGTCTTTCAGCTGACGACGCACAGTCTCTGAGACAGCACCAGGTTTGGGTCTTATCCAGATCCGTACAGAGGTTTCTGCGCCCTTCTCTGCCGAGCCGGTTGCAACTATGCGCGAGCCATTGGCTGCTTGACAATAGGCCTAAAAAGGGGGTGGCTGTTGTCAGAAATGGACCAATAGAATCACGAATTCTTACAATTGCTTGAATAATTTTATTATCTGTGGTAGAACGTCAAGAGGGTGTGAAAGCATTGAGAGTAAAACTTACTATGCGGGAGATTGGAGGAGATACTTCCTATAGTTGACAAGATGGTGACTTGCCCATTTGCCAACCCTAGTAATATCACCAAGTCAAAGTCCGATTCATTGTGAACGAAGAGCGCAGGAAGCGCGACATTGAGGGCACGGGGAATTTCCTGGCGGATGCTCCGAACATGCTGGCGCTCTTTGATATTGTAGACGTCAAAGCCATCATATAGGTTAGAACAAACCATCAAGGTCTCCTTGCTGTCAACTGCTGATGTTCCTCTAAGGAGTCTTTCAGGACGTGAAGTTTCAGAATTGTAAAGAAGATCGCACATTCGATAAGATTTTGGCCTGATGTACCACTTTTGCTGTCGGTTGGCCACGCTATAAAGACAAATGCCTTCTTCAAGGAAGGTGACAAGTATATCAAAACCACTGTTTAAAAAATGGATTGATCGAACTTCCGAGGCAAGAGCGTTCGGAGGGGGGCCTGAAATGTCTTCCAAAGGATTGTAGCCTACCGGCCTGATAACGCACTTTTCACGAAACTGGCCTGAGGAAGTCAGACGGCGGACTGTCACAAATTTCAGGCTTTGACTCACCTTTCTGAAGGTTTCGAACCGAAACAACAATGACACTTACACGAACTGCGATGGCAAGCCATTGGTGGGAGTCATCGTAGGCCAGGTAGTTGATTTGTATCAGGTGTTTCCATTCATCGTTGAGATCTGCATATCCCGCTGGAGCATAGTTGAGAGTATATGCCTGTTTGTTCTCCTACCTCTGATTAGAAAGGGAGAGCCAGAGTAGGTAGACAAAATTGAATAACTTACCAGAGATATAAAATGGAGTTCGCAGTTCCCCAATCCCACTACAAGCTTCGGGGTGTCTGGGATCCACAGGGTAGCAGTAACGGTGCCTTTGAGGTGATACCGGTCAAACCAGCCATAGTCTTTCATGTCTGTGACAACGACGAGGCCACTATCATCTCCACTCACAAGATACCAGGCATCTTTCGTGAAGGACAGACAGTTGACAGTATCAGTGTGGTGTTCTAAGGACTTGACGTGGGTATACATGGGGGAAGAGAGAAGAGCAGGATAAAGAACAACTGCGCGTTGCAGTGCTGGCTCGATTGTCAGAATTCGTCTGGATGACTAAGCTTCTGGATTTTGGCGCGATAAAAAAAGTGGATTTTGGCATTCAGAGAGACACAGAAATCTAAGCATAGAAGTACAAAGAGATATACAGAGATCTAATTACAAAAGTACAAGACACAGAAGTACAAAGTGAGTATACAAGCCAAGATACAACGTAGAGAACGACAAGAACCAGATATATAATACAAATTGAGGAAGGATTAAGCACGGCGCGCTCGCCGCGTAGGATGGAGCCCTTCATCCTCAGGTCCTTCCTCTCTGGCCCGTTTACGATCCACGACAACGCAGGCAACGTCTAACCCATATATAAGCCAAAAGTTAAAGGAGATTCTTGTGTGGACTATGCTTACTGGAAAGTAAATTGAGTTCGGGGGTAGCCTTCTGCCTGAGTTGTTGTAGCTGTCACAACAACATACTGCACCATTGGTTAGGAGACACACATCAAGAAAAGAAAGAGAAAACAATGTTAGTGCACACCTTTGTTTGAAGAACAGCCAGCTCATTGAGTAGGTACTTCTCGTGTTCAAGTTCGGCAATGAGGCGGTTCTCGCTGTTGTGTAAGGTGTATAGAACCACCTTTTGGTCCCGCACGGTGGAGCGGATCCAGAGAGAGAAACGGGACAAGGTATCCTGCTGACTGGAGACGCGGCTGGCCATTTCAGCGATATGCGTCGCGTTGCGATCAATGAGCTCCCGCAGCATTCGGCGGTGGTTCACCAAGGCACGGTCCAGGCTAGACAACATCAATACACATGAGACAAAGATTTGAATAGGAGGACTACTTACTCGAGGATAGCGGGGATGTCGTCCTCTTCAGTGGTCTCAACAACAGATGTATCAACAGCACGGATGTCGCGGTAGCAAATGGGAGCACCAGAGCGACACCTAAGCGGGCAAGCTCCAGAGAGTGCAATGATTTCCGCAATGCAAAGGGCGCAAACACAATGGCCGCATGAAATCCGGAGGGGTTGTCGTTTAACAGGATCATACTCCTCAGTGCAGACAAAGCACGCAGGCTTTGGCATGGTGAAGGTTGCTGAGGGCAGAGACAGATGGGTGAAGTGAAATAAGGAGGGGAGGTGAAGGCGAGGGGAATTGGGGAGGAAAGGCAATGCCTTGTCCAGTAGCTTGAGCTGTAGATATGCATTTTCAATTGAAAGGACGACCAGACGGGTAGCAGTGGAAGAAAGGATGAGGAAACGACGTCATCATGAGAGAGCAGGAAGGAATTGAGAAAGACTTGAGAAAGATGACTGCGGTAGATGAAAGGCTGACAGGACGGCAAACTAGAGGATGAAAGAACGAGGTGGTTGCTGAAAGGCAAGAGTCACTGATCTAGGCGACGATGAAAGGACAAGAGGGAACTGTGGCGTCCTCGTGGTGAGCCACGCTGCCTGGCGATCAAACCATGTGACGCACCTTCCAGCGGTTACTTCTTTGGGATACTCTCCCTCGCTCGCTCGCAGAATATCTGCTTCGCTCATCGACAGAAAAATTGGCATCCTTCTATTGTCAGCTTGTTGCAAGAGTCTATAGAAAAAAAGACTTCACCTTGCTCTCACTCTGCTGCTTACGGACAACATAAAATCTTTGGCATTTGTGTGCCAAGCGGTGGCATGGCCGGATAACCGGGTGTCTTAGTTAATCTATTGCAGGGATGTTCCCCAAAGCAGCATAACTGCAGCACCAAGGGCAGAAGATAATCTGTTACGTGGAAAGGACATAGCAAGGACAAGAAAGAGAAACTTTTCATTTAGCAACTGGTTACAAACAATATTTTCGCTAGCTTCCCCCTTTGTTTTGCCACGGGCACCATAATGTTTATTTTGTCATGGGACACCGCAGTGCCATGGACGTGACACAGTCCCATGCCTTCACCATGTGACTCGGGGATACTCAGAGACCACAAGTTCCCAAAAGTCAATCTGTCTGTCACAATGCTGGACCTCTGTCACGGTCCGCTAAACCACCTTCCTTCTTGCAGTGGGATGCCAAACGCAAATTCTTTGATGAGCGCATTGAGGAAATTGCAACAACAAACAAGCGCCCATGGGACCTGATGGACTGAGTTAAGGAGTGCAAGAACCCCCTGTGCGAGGCCATCCAATTTAATGGAGAGCCGTGTCATGAGCTAGGCGACCTTTGGGATGCCCTCCACAACACGTATAATGCTGCGTCAGATAGACCGGTAGATACAGTGATCTTAAATGAGCTCCCAACGGAGCCAGAACGCGCCTGGCCTGAGTTTTCGTTACTGGAACTCAGACAGGCACTTGAAGCGTGCTTGTCGCGCTCAGCCCCAGGACCTGACCACATTACGTGGCGGCACCTGAAACAGATCCTGGCACTCTCTGAGTGCGCAGACATCATCATCGCTCTGGCCAACGGGTGCATAGAATCCGGGCACTGGCCAAAGCACTTCAAGGAGTCGATGTCGGTCATTATTCCCAAGCTGAACAAGCCCTCCTACTCCACCTCCAAGGCGTTCAGACCCATTGTGCTCCTGAACACCCTAGGGAAACTTATCGAGAAAATGATCTCGAACAGATTCCAGCATGACATGATCAAGTATGACCTTGTCGATGCAAATCAGATGGGTGGAGTGTGGCAGCGCTCCACCGAAGACGCAGGCCTCTTCCTAACGCATCCAGTATGCGTGGGATGGGCAAATGGACTACAGACGAGCGTCGTCACATTCAATGTTGCTCAGTTCTTCCCCTCGATCAACCACCAGTTGTTACTGGCGGTACTGAAGAAACAGGGCTTTCACAGTAAAGTCACCAAGTTCTTCGGATCATACCTAGTTGACAGATTCACGTCCTATGCGTGGAATCACAACACATCCGACCCGAGACGCGCTGATGTGGGGCAGGGATCAGTGCTCTCGCCAGTACTGTCAGCGCTTGTTATAGTGCCTGTCATGAAGATCTTCAGGATAAGGAGTGTAGGGCTAGCATGCACCCTTATCTTGTACGTGGACAACAGAGACATCATCGTCCAGTCCCCCGAGATCACTACTAACTGTGTCATTCTGCGACATGCGTATGGCATAGTATTCGATCTCTTCACCGGATCCAGCCTGGCTCTTGAACATGACAAGACCGAGCTGTTCCACTTCACGAGGGCGAGGACGGGCTTTGACCGGTCCCTTGACCTTGGATACGCGCCCTATACAGGCAACAACCCTCTGAAACCCAAGATGTTTTGGCCCTACTTGGGCTTCTACTTTGACAGGAAGCTAACGTTCAAGGAACATGTTCGCTACTATACAACCAAGGCCCTCACAACCGTATTGGCTATGAGGATGCTCGGTAACTCCGCCCGGGGAGAGGGGGGACCGCCATTTTTATCCATAAGTCTGATGGATGAGCCCAGGATGAATTATCCATAAGTCCGGGCACTAACCAGGTCCAGGGTGCTTATGGATAACTCAGAATCTAAAAATAGAGTGAGCTGTCAACTGTCAAAATAAGATCATGGTTCTAATTTTGATTCATCTATCAACTCACAACTTCTGATTCAAGTGTCTTTACATGTCAACAAGCCATCAAAGAGCATTGCAACATATATGTCTCCTCTCCCTACATACCTAAGCTCTAAACAACATGAAACTTCACAGAATGAAAGCTGTTTCAATTCCAGATATGAAGATCATTGGCCCAACCCTAACAAATTGTCTCAACCCTAACAAACCCTAAAAGTCTAATACCATATTTGTTGTGTTATCAGACATATCTCTGGGGGACTTATTTTTGACAGACATGAAAATTATTCCCCAACCCTAACAAACCCTAAAAACCCTATCAGCTACATTTGTTTTGTTGTCAGACATATCATACTTGTTCTGTAACTTCTGTTGTCAGACATATTGATGGGAGAGGGCTTCTTTTGACAGGTGGATGTGAAAGAAGACCACAGGTGTTCCAAATTTGGGTGGGTGGGTTATCCATAAGTACTGGTTATTGGTAGCCAGGGAATTATGGATCATCCAAATGGGTTGATTCATGAACTTATGGATAAAGATGGCGTCCAGTGGTGCCGGGGACTGTCCCCGCGCAATAAACACATTCTGTATAGGGTGTGCGTGGTTCCTATTGCCACGTACGGCCACAGATTATGGTACTACGAGGGCGCCAAAGTCAAAGGTGCCCTCAAGTCGCTGAACTCCATGCAAAGGAAGGCAGCACTATGGATCACAGGTGCATTTCGCACCTCTCCCACTGGCGGAGTAGAGAGCCTGGCGGGTCTGCCCCCGATCTCACTCCACACCAGTTCCTCGTAATGCACGAGACGAAGGGGAACATTATCGCACCCACATATGCCAATGGAGGCTTGTGGCTGAAGTCTGTGGGAGAGGACACCAAATTGTGCACACGTATGTGCAGGGCGATCCTCAATCACGCACCCATCAGCGAGTACTATCGTCGATTCAACATCCAGGAGGACTACTGATGCACGTGTGGGGCCGCAAGGCAAACACGCGAGCATATATTCACCAGGTGTCCTAGTCTGAACACCAGGAGACGCATGCCAAAGCTCCTTAATGAGCTTCTCGGCTTTCTTCAACAGAACCCCACTGTGTTCGGGTTCCGCTCCGCCCCTGAGGGCATTGGGTGATAGGCAGGGCCGGGCCTTAGGCCTGCGCCCTTGGATTCAATCCCTGGACTGGCCGCGCACGGGCTGAAAAGGGGCAGACCACCGGCAGGCACCGTAAGGCCTAGGCCAAGAAGGACCCGCTAGGAGCCTGTCCTGTAAGGTACCGGCGTATGGCGAGACTGGGGGTGCAGACCAAGGGGCTTTTGAGTGCCTTGTTCTTTGCCCTGTCTGCACGCGCTGACCCAAGTGGCAACTGTTTACCCAGGAGCCAGCCAGGCCTTTGGCCTGGGCCGCTCACACGTCTCGCATAGCAACTGCGTCAAGTCTGGTTTAGAGTGTAGTAAATGCTGTTGTATGTAGATAGCAACCGGCCTGCCTTTGCGCCCCGGAATACAAATAGGAACTCAAAAAAAAAAAAAAAAACCACAACTCAGCAGACATTCAGAAGCTCATCTTGAGTGATCTAGCCACTGGCATTACCCTCTTGTCATCTGTCAAGCGCGATCCCATTTGCGAGCCATGCCTCGCTGGGAAGATGCACTCTTCTCCCTTCCCCTCTACTGGCCATCGCGCGTCTGCCCCGCTTGAACTCATTCACAGCGACCTCTGCGGCCCTCTTTCAGTTTCTACACCGGAAGGATACCGCTATTGGTGCATGTGCTCCTTAAGAGGAAGAGCGACACATTCAACGTATTCAAGCTGTTCAAAGTGCTTGCTGAGAACCAGTTGGGTCAGAAGATCAAGGCTTTACACAACGACAAGGGCGGGGAGTACATGTCCAAGGAGTTCAACAGCTTCTGCGACGATTCAGGGATTCTACGCACTCACACAGCCCGTAATTGACCTCAGCAGAATGGTGATGCAGAGGGCGCTAACCGGACTATGCTGGAGGACGTCACAGCGACACTAGCACAGGCCAACTTACCTGTCCGCTTCTGGGGGAGATGTCTTGCCACGCAGGTCAAGGTCTGGAACTGCCTCCCCACTGCCTCACTGCCAGACAAGACTCCGTTCGAGGCGTGGTTCGGCAGGAAGCCCGACCTCAGTCGCTTCAGAGTGTTTGGGTGCACTGCCTACGTCTTCGTACAGAAGGACAAGCACAAGAAGCTGGAGTCGCA
The DNA here is from genome assembly GCA_004126415.1 of Candolleomyces aberdarensis. NCBI lineage: Eukaryota > Fungi > Basidiomycota > Agaricomycetes > Agaricales > Psathyrellaceae > Candolleomyces > Candolleomyces aberdarensis. Next base: position 16,438 of record SDEE01000717.1, read on the forward strand.
CATGCAAAAGTGTATCTTTGTCGGGTACCCACCTGACTACAGTGCCTGGACTTTCTATAATCCGGTCACCAGGGAGTTCATCATCTCCGAGTGCGCAGAGTTTGACAAGTGCGTGTTCCCCGGTCTTTTACAAAAGAAACAACACCTAGTGCTCAACTCTGGCTCTTGGAGACTCCGGCCTCGCAGCCGGCTCCCCCCATCACTATCCCTTTATCCATTGCTCCGGAAGACTCCGACGCTTCCCAGACGCTTCTACCACGTCTTAACACTCTCCCAACACCTCCAGTAACCAACTCAAACCCTCCTTCTCCGCCCGCTTCGCCAGCTCCAGCTCTGTTCTTGGACTTGCCTCCTCCACCTGCTCCACAGCCTCCTGCGCCTTTAGTGCCCCCTGCGCCTCCAGCCATTCCCAGGCAATCCCAGCGCGAGGTGAAGAAGCCAGGGGAGTGGTGGAAGGTACGTAGACCTGCCGCGCATCCATACGAGCGTCCTCAGTGCGCTCCATCTCTTACGCCAGATCCCATTCCTGCTTTGCCCCCTCCTGCTGCTCCAGTCGTACTGCCAGAGCCTGCTCCTGCTCCCCAACTCGTCCCACCTCCTGTCGACAACTGGGAACCAAGACATCCATCTCCCGCAATCGCAGACAGTGACGACAGTGACAACGACCTTGGTGGTTATGCAGAAGTCCACGCAGTCCAAGTCGGTGGTGATCCAAGGACATTCAAGCAGGCTATGGCTTCGCCTCAAGCGCAGCATTGGGAAGCAGCAGCTGCAGACGAGATCCTCACACTCATTGCCAATGGGACTTGGGAGCTTGTTGAGTTGCCTCCCGGAGAGAAGGCTATTCCATCTGGTTGGGTCTTCAAGACCAAACAGACGTCTATGGGTGATGTTGAGCGTTACAAGGGTAGAGTTGTTGCGAAAGGTTGCTCACAGCGTCCTGGCATTGACTATGACAACACCTACTCCCCCACGTTCCGTGCTGCAACTCTGCGCACTACTCTTGCTGCTGCAGGCATTGAGGACATGGAGCTTTGCTCTGTGGATATCTCAGCTGCTTTCACGAATGGGGACTTGGAGGCACACTCCTTGATCTCTAACCACTACCTTCCTAATTGGGAAATATCTGTCCTTACCGTTCCACTCATCCCCCCCGGTACCCCAGCAAGCTAGTATAAAGGTTTAACACTCCTCAGCACTTGGCAATGCATGGCGCCCAAGCCTGCGTCGAGAGCGCCCACAGCGCCCACTCCCAGAGCCCACGACAAGGGCGGCATGACCCATGCCCCCTCCCCCCACGACAGCGATGATGAAGACATGTCCTCTGTTGAGGACAAGTCCACCCGCTGGCCCCCCCTGCGACTCTCTAGACTGCCGTCGAGGCCACATTCAGCTGCAGCGCGCATGCAACAGGCTCCTTACCCACCCGCCGCCGACAGGAACGACCCCCTCAGCAGCGACGACCAACTTGGCGCCCCAGTTTTCTCCCTGGATATGCCCTACTCGCTCCCCCAGCAGGCTGAGGGAAGCTCTATCCCTCTGACTGCCAGCGCTAGCAGGCAGTGAAGCAATTACCCAGAGGCTGAATGGACAGGCACGGCGCCCCCCCCCCCCCCAGGAAACTGGGGACAGGATGACGCGTCGATGTCTGATGTCCGATCAGTCTTAGCATCTCGAGAGTCGACAGCTGCTCCGAGCAATGAACCAAAGGTGCACAAGAGCGCCGGCGGTACACAGGCTCAACGAGTGGTGCAAGCAACATCATTTTCGTCCACAGACATCGCCGTGGCGCTGGGCACTGTTGCCCAGTGGTTCAGCGCGTCCGCCCCCCCACGAGAGGGCAACGAACAGGCTTGGAGCGACGTGCGCACTATCGAGTCAAACATCAACCAGATCCTCACGACTATTTGTAGCGGAGACTGGTCCCCTGTTATTACAGTGGGCAACAGCAGGGACGACGGTTACGCCGCCCTCCTCCCATTCGGACCCCCAAGCCCTCTAAAGGCAAGGGGTGTGCCATCCCTCCCCCTCTCCTCCCCCCCTCGTCGCCATTAGAGGACGACATGTATGTGGAGGGCGCTGAGGACAACACACATCCCCTGGAAAAGGAGAAGCAAGACCAACCGCAGCGCAAGAAGTCCAACTGGGTTGAACCCCGGCCACTTCCTAATGCGCCCATCGTCCCGTTCCAGCGAACGGGCCCACCACCCAGGCCTGCGAGGAGTTCCCTCAGGCCCCCTGCTAGGCGAATCAAGGCAAGAGGCGGCCGAAAGCCCGCCCCAGCACCGATCCCAGCTGCCGCATATGCAGCTACAGCGAGCCGGGCGCATAGCGCGTCCCAGGCAAAGGCCGTCAACCTGGTTCAATTGGCTAGGGCGGCACCCGTTGCGTCCCCTCAAGTGATCGTCAAGATCCACGAGGAACAGACTGGGCGAGCCAAGCATAGCAAGGCAAAGCCCTCATTCACGACACACGGACCCTCACGCAATCAGGTCCTGGTGCAGTTCAGCAGTGAGAAGGCGTGTCCTAGCACCCCGTTTGCCACCGTACAACGAGAGGTCAATAAGGCCCTCATCCAACGCGGCTTCACCTTGCGAGTGCAGTCGATTGAGAACACATACGGGGGGTGGACCCTCAAGACGAATGGCGTGGCAAAACCAGACGAGATTGATCTCATCCGGGGAGCCATAATGAACGGCATTAAGGATTCCAACCCTTGGGTTGGACTGCCGCAATCCACGAGCTACCTCAAAATCAGAGGAGTTTCACACTTTAGCGACCGCGAGGGCACTGTCCTCACAATGCCTGATGACATCGTACGAGCGATGGAGGGATTGCCATACAAACAGTGGTGGCAACTCATGAGCGCCCCCAGAATTGTCCCGGAGTCGAAGGCTAGCACCTCGACAACAGTCTTCTTTAACATTTTGGACTCCACCAAAGGTAAAAACGGAAACACTTTGATCGGGAAGTGCATCCTCATCTTCAACCAAGCCTGCACCATCTCGGCGGCAGCGGCCAACCCTGGTGTGCCCCTCTGTACCAACTGCTGGGTATGGGGCCACCCCTCTGAATCGTGTAGGAGCCGAACGCACTGCAAGCTTTGCGGTGGCCCTCACAATGAACACGAGCATCGCAGGTGTTGTGGCCCGTGCAAAGGCAACGTGAAAGCGACGCCACCCATCCCTCCCACTCCTCAGGGCGCTGAATGCCCTCATCTCTCGCGGTGCCTCGCCTGTCGGCGGCAGAGCTGCGTCGTAGGATCGGGCAAGTGCCCGTTCTGGAAGAACCGTTTTGACCATGACTGGATCAATGCGAAATACGCCGAGGTACGTCGTTTTCAACAACGAGGTAGACGCGCCCACTCTGACCTGAACCTTGCCCATGTCTAGCTCAACCCGAAGAAGAGCGGGACTGCGGGAGGGGGTTAGAGTACTTACTTTCAATGTCGCTAAGAATTACTTTGAATTGGACACGCTGCTCGAGTCGTCTAAGGACGACTTCGATATACTCTGCATCCAGGAGCCTCCTTGGCAAACGATAAGACACGCGCCCTCCGCGGTAAGCAAGGAGGGTACAGCAGTAATAGGCGCGCCACGTCACCCTGAGTGGACATGTATGGTGCGCCAACCCGAAGCGGGGTCCAGACCGAGGGTCATGACCTACGTGTCTAAACGTCTGGACCCACTGCGTCCGGCCTATCGTCGAGATGTGATGGTGATCTCGCTCTTCGGGAGCGGGGAACCGATGCATCTCATGAACGTCTATTCGGACGATCAACATCGGGCGATCGAGCTCATTGCCGATCGATCTGAATCTCTCTCCCAGATGTGTTACATGGGCGGCTTTAACTGTCATTCGAAGGAATGGGACCCAGATGTCCCGCACCATCGGACGACTCCGATCCCACTGCTGGACACAGCGGCACTCATGGGACTCAAGTAATGCGAGACCAACGAACCACGGACCCACATATGTGTCCAGAGCAAACGCGAACACGAGGTCAGTCATAGACCTTGTGTTTGTAGAATCATCGAACACCATCAGCGCGTGTGTGCGCCGCGAGACCGAGCGACAGGGACAGTCGGATCACATCCCACTGTCTGCTACAATTCCCCTAAAGCACGCGGTACCAAAGGCGAAGGGGAGAACCCTGAAACCGTTCAGTGACAAAGAGAAGGAGTTCGTCGCTGACATTGTCCTTGACATAGGTGATCTGTCAGGCTATCACCCGACACCCGAGAGGGAAGTCGAGTACATGACGTCGGCCGGCAGTCAAGGCTGCCAAATTGATGAACGCATTGAGGAAATTGCAACAATGAACAAGCACCCATGGAACCTGATGGACTGGGTCAAAGAGCGCAAGAACCCCCCATGCGAGGCCATCCAGTTTAATGGAGAGCCTTGTCACGAGCTAGGCAACCTTTGGGACGCCCTCCACAACTCGCGCCTGGCTTGAGTTTTCGTTACTGGAACTCAGACAGGCACTTGAAGCGTGCTCGTTGCGCTCAGCCCCAGGACCTGACCACATTACGTGGAGGCACCTGAAACAGATCCTGGCACTCCGCAAGTGTGCAGGCATCATCATCGCTCTGGCCAACGGGTGTATAGAATCCGGGCACTGGCCAATTCACTTCAAGGAGTCGACGTCGGTCATTATTCCCAAGCCGAACAAGCCCTCCTACTCTACCCCCAAGGCGTTCAGACCCATTGTGCTCTTGAACACCCTAGGGAAACTTATCGAGAAGATGATCTCGAACAAATTCCAGCACGACATGATCAAGTATGACCTCGTCGATGCAAACCAGATGGGTGGAGTGCGGCAGCGCTCCACCAAAGATGCAGGCCTTTTCCTAACGCACCTTGTACGCGCGAGATGGGCAAAAGGACTACAGACGAGCGTTGTCGCATTCGATGTCGCTCAGTTCTTCCCCTCGATCAACCACCAGTTTCTACTGGCGGTACTGAAGGAGCAGGGCTTTCATAGCAAAGTCACCAAGTTCTTCGGATCATACCTAGTCGACAGATTCACGTCCTATGCGTGGAACCGCGACACATCCGACCCGAGGCGCGCTGATGTAGGGGTAGGGCAGGGATCAGCACTCTCGCCAGTCTTGTCAGCGCTCGTTATAGCGCCAGTCATGAAAATCTTCAGGATAAAGAGTGTGGGGCTAGCCTGCACCCCTATCTCGTACGTGGACGATGGAGACATCATCGTCCAGTCCCCTGAGATTGCTACCAACTGCGTCATGCTGCGTCATGCGTATGGCATAGTGTTCGATCTCTTCACCGGATCCGGCCTGGCCCTTGAACATGACAAGACCGAGCTGTTCCACTTCACGAGAGCGAGGACGGGCTCTGACCGATCCCTCGACCTCGGGTATGCGCCCTATACGGCCGACAACCCCCTGAAACCCAAGACATTTTGGCGTTACCTGGGCTTCTACTTCGATAGGAAGCTAACGTTCAAAGAGCACGTTCGCTACTACACAACCAAGGCCCTCACAACTGTAATGGCAATGAGGATGCTCGGCAACTCTACCCGGGGATTATCCCCGTGCAACAAACGCATTCTGTATAGGGCGTGCGTGGTTCCTATTGCCACGTACGGCCACAGACTGTGGTATTACGAGGGCGCCAAGGTCAAAGGCGCCCTCAAATTGCTGAACTCTATGCAGAGGAAAGCAGCACTATGGATCACAGGTGCGTTCTGCACCTCTCCCACTGGCGGAGTAGAGAGCCTGGCGGGTCTTCCCCCAATCTCACTGCACATACAGAAGCTCTCACTGAGGGCCATATATAGGACGGCGACCTTATTGGACACACATCCGATATGGTCACTGATGAGAGGGGAACACGCCAAGACAGCCACCCCAAACCTCGGCGCCTCGTGCTGGATGTCTGTAGATCGACAGAAGAACGTACGAGATGCTGTTACCGAAACCAAAGCCAAACTGGACCAGCTCACTGAGGTGTTCTCACCGTGCGCGGAGGAGAACACCCCAGGGCTTCGACTGCTGGACAGACACCAGAAGAGGGTGTTGTTCAACGATTTTGACCCCAAGGGGGAGGATGCTCTTGCTAAAAGGCGCCACCTCTTGGACTCAACATACCGCCGGGCAATGACCGAGCAAGACGCCGTGTGCATTGGAACAGACTGCTCTGTCCCGAAGCGTGCGGCACACCAAGCCACAGCATCGTTCATAATGAACAGGGCAGGACACGAACCCACTGCTTCAACGTGGGTTACAGGTCGGGTACTCTCCGCATGTGCGGAACTCTTCGTGATATGGTCTGCGGTCGTTCGGGCAGTTATGCTCGAGGGATGCGAGTGCATCATCATCTTCACCGACTCGATGGCCGCAGCCAGAAGGTCAGTGGATCCGTCAGTCCACTCTGGACAGGCACACTCCCTTGCCGTGTGCAAGGCTCTCAGCAGGTGGTTCTCTGGAGGAGGAGATCGCTGACTGGAATTCATTGGCACCCCCTTGAAACTCGGGTGGGGCATCCATCACCAGGCCCACGTAGCCTCGCGCAGCCTCCCCCCCATACCGGTGGGCAGGAGACCTGCTACATCGCTGGATAGTGTGCGTAAACACATAACCCAAACCGCACTTGACTCTTGGGCAACGAGGTTCCAGGACGACAAGTACCGCGGCTCCCAGTTCCTCGTGATGCACGAGACGAGAGGGAACACCATCGCGCCCACGTATGCCAATGGAGGCTCGTGGCTGAAGTCAGTGGGAGAGGACATAAGGCTATGCACACGAATGTGCAGGGCGATCCTCAACCATGCACCCATCAGCGAATACTATCGTCGATTCAATACCCAGGAGGAGTACTCATGCACGTGTGGAGCCGAGAGGCAGACACGCGAGCATATATTCACCAGGTGGTAGCCACCGTAAGGCTTAGGCCGAGAAGGACCCGCTAGGAGTCTGTCCCGTAAGGCACCTGTGTATGGCGAGACTAGGGTGAGGGACTGGGGGTGCGGACCAAGGGGCCTTTGAGTGCCTTGTCCTCCACCCTGCCTGCACGCGCCGACCTAAGTGGCAACTGCATACCCGGGAGCCAGCCAGGCCCATGTCTCGTGTAGCGACTGCATCAAGTCTGGAGTAGAGTGTAGTAAATGCTGTTGTCATAGATAGCAACCGGCCTGCCTTTGCGCCCCGGAATACAAATATGACTTNCAAAAAAAACCAAAAAAAAAAACCAGGTTGAGGTACCTTCCACCACTCCCCTGGCTTCTTCACCTCGTGCTAGGATCGCCTAAAAATGGCTGGAGGCGCAGGAGGCTGTGGAGCAGGTTCAGGAACAGCTGGAGGTGGAGGAGGCAAGTTCAAGTACGAAGCTGGAGCTGGAGAAGCGGCTGGAGAAGGAGGGTTTGAGTTGGCTACTGGAGGTATTGGGAGAGTGTTAAGACGCGGTAGAAGTGTCTGGGAAGCATCGGAGTCTTCGGGAGCAATGGGTAAAGAGATAGAGTTGGAGGGAGCTGGCCAGGAGGCTGGAGTCTCCAAGAGGCGGAGTTGAGCATTAGGTGTTGTTTCCTTTGTAGAGAGGCCGGGGAACACGTGCTTGTTGAACTCTGCACACTCAGAGAGTGGTGAACTGCTTGGTGACCGGATTATAGAAGGTCCAGGCACTGTAGTCAGGCGGGTACCCGACAACGGTACACTTTTGCGCTTCTTGCGCTTGTCCTTCTGTACAACGACATAGGCAGTGCACCAAACACTCGAGACCAGCAGCGTACTTGTCTACTGACATCGCCATAGCGCTGGGCACTGTTGCCCAATGGTTTGGCACATCCGCCCCTCCGCGCAAGGGCGACAAGCAGGCTTGGAGCGACGTGCGCGCTATCGAGTTTAACTTCAACCAGATAATCGCAGGCATCCGCAACAGCAACTGGGCCCCAGTGTTGAAATACAAGTGGCAGAAAAGAGATGACCAGACCTGGGTTTGAACCAAGGACCTTCCCAACTCCGGGTGGATGCTCTAACCACTGAGCTATCCGGTCTTGTAGGGTCAAACTGCTA